>CAJNOP010000195.1:270268-326567 GCA_905250075.1 Rotaria sp. Silwood1
AGAAACAACAACAAACGACAAAACAATCAATCCAAGAGAAACGACAAAACAATCAATCCAAGAGAAACGACAACGTCAATCAATAATGACGAGCCATCAATAGATGATCTAGATCAAGGAAAGGAGAGACAAAATCCACAATCAACCTGTCATCAACCAATTCAACGCCGAGTGTCAAATCGTCACCGCAGGGTGCCGACACGATACATGGCGAATTAAACCATAGCTGATATCATCGATTCGACACGTAAGCAGATGGAAAAAAAAAAATATATATATATATATATACATATATATCTACGCGGTCAACCATGAAAACCAATCGCTTCTAGCGAAAGAAACGAAATTATCATTAAACAACCAATGAATCGAATCGATGCACTTCGAAAAAAAAAAAAAGAAGAAAAAGAAGAAGAAGAAGAAGGAGGAGGAGGAGGATTATTTCTCCATTAACAAGCGCCAGGTACATTTCATAACTTAGTTAAAAGAAGATGCAACACAACACGACGATGCAAATCCTAATGGCAATATGTATTATACAAGTTGTTACAGCAACGACAATTATTCTGCCCAAACATGATACATTACACAAGTCATCGGGCCTTATAATGAAATATTTATCGGAATATAAACCAGCAAACGACGTAACATCCATTTCAATAGCAATTCCCATGGTGAGCGACATGTGCTATATAATACCATTGAAAGCCATGAAAAAAATTCCTCAGTGCAACATAAAAACAAAACAAGAAAAGAATGAACGTGGAACAAAAACAAACGTTATACAACAGCAGGAAAGAAAAAAGGATACAATACAGCCACGCAATAAACGATTCATCATGGACATTATTTCAATTGCTATTGGAACAGCTTCAACGGCATTATCAGCCGGCAACATAATACAAATGAATAACCTACAGAAGGAAGTAAAAGCGGACAGAACATCGATCCGCACACTACAAAACTCAATGAACGGCCACAACACCCAACTCTTTCAACTGACCAAAGGTCAAGTTAAAATTATAGAAGAATTACATCACACACAGGCCGCCTTGAACAACACCATTGTTTTGGTAAATGAACATTCAAATGTACTGCAACAACATAACATAGCGATTCAAACACTGATGTCAATGATGAGGCTCCTCAGAAAGGAGTTAACAGCTGTGACTCACGCAGTGGAAACTCACTTCATCCACGAGGCCATCGAAGACATCTTCGCCAACAAACTTAATCTAAGATTTATACATCACTACGACTTACCGCGAGTTATACAAATCATTACAGAACAAATCCATATAAACATGGCGGAAACGGACGATACACTGCCAATATTCGAATTGATTAATCGATTATTAATACAACAACGAATTGAATTCATTCCAAGCAACATCAATGAATCAACAGAACGAAGTGTGATCGGTCACCTGTTATTTACATCATTTTTTGCATCATCAAACAAGAACCAACAATCATTCTCAACATACGAACTCATTCCAATACCTTTTAACCAAGGAAACCAGAGATTAAAACTCGCACAAATGCCACATATTGTTAGCATCTCAGCCAAAACATTAGAACTAATTCGATGGACAAAAGAAGAAAGCGGTTCATGTCAATTTAAATTACTATCGTCGTGCCGTGAAACACCAGCAATCCAAAAAAATTGGCAGAAGACATGCTTATTCGAGATAATTACCGACGCAAACTTGACGTTATGTCGCATTGAACTTGAACCGGAACCAATATTTATACAACGAATTGGCCAACAATGGGCAATATCGACAATAAATGAAACAAAGTGTCACCGGGTCCCACAATTAGAGCACGAACAACATGCTATAACAACGAACAATGAAATAACCATTCCTCCAATCTCATTGATCACCATCGATAAATCAACAACATGGAGCTGTGATCACTTCCTTTTACCAAGTATAACAAATGGCACGGATAAACGGATTACAATCATTGATGACAGAAAATTAAATTACGATGATTCGAACTTAATCAATCTACACCAAACAATGAACAATAATACACGATGGGAAAAAATCCCGTACATTCCGGGAGATATAAAGAATATGTTCGAATATATGATAGCAACAACAACAACACCAACACCAACGCCGATACAATCAACAACATCATTCTATCAACATGGATTATCAATAGCTATAGGTATAGTAGGTGTAACAACTATCACCTCAATAGTTCTATACCTGAAGCTACGAGGCAAAGTGAGCAAGGCATCAACAACTAAGATAATTACGATGCCACCAATATGAACGATTGTCAATATAACTTCAACAACACCAACTACTGAGAAGAAAACGTCGATCGCCGAGACTTGTAAATATATAACCGAGCTAGGCTCGAAGATAGTCATGTATGTAAAGTGTGAATAAATTGCATGTAAAAAAAAAAAAAAAAAAAAAAAGGTTGTTATTAATAGTGTGCTGTCCCACTGATTACTGGCGTTTTCACATTGTCTATCTCTTCTATATCTTTTTTTTTGTTTTTTTTTGTGTGTTCTGGTGTTTATCATATCCCTTTGATGTTCTTCTTTTTCTCTTCTTCGGGTGTGTGTACGTAGACTTAAACAGCGCCACGAAGAAGACCTTCGTTAAACAAATTGCGTCCTTATGTATCCCTCAAACAGACGCCCAGGAGTGCGTCTTGGCAAAATGGGGGGGTGTGCCGAGATAGGCACATGTTCTATCTTAGTGAACAACTGTGTGCATAATTATCCCTGTATGTATATCTTGTCTCTCCCGTGTGTTCTCTCTCTCTTTCTTTTCTCTCTCTGTGTCTCTTTATTTCTCTCTCTGTGTCTCTTTATTTCTCTCGCTGCTTCTCTTCTTTCCGCCACGGTTGATTGACTCGCGTGGAAAGGAAAGAGAAATATAAAAGGAATGGATAGATTGAAATAAAGACAGTTGAATACACGATATCATATTTTATCGTTACAGTTTCCACATCGAGAAATCATATAGAAAGATCGGTCATGAATTTTTGTATGATTCTATTAGATCTTACAAACTATTGTATATGATCATACGAGATCCTACGGAAAATCATACGAAAAATTGTTGTCTCAGAAATCTGATGTCAAGTCTTACATCAAGTTTCTCGAACATGAAAAATTAAATTTGAGATTTTCTATAATATTAATATAGAAAGTTAAGGAATAAAATCAACCATTTTCTATACTATTGCTATAGAAAAATAAAAAGTAAATATGCGATTTTCTATATTCAGGGTATAGAAAAAAAAGAAATGAAAATTTATATTTCCTATATTATTATTATAGAAAAATAGGAAATAAAACTAACTGTTATGTGTATTAATAGTATAGAAAAATAAGAATTATAATGAGATTTTGTATATTACCAATATAGAAAAGCAGAAAATAAAAATTAATATTCTTTGTATTATTAACATACAAAAGAAAGAAATAAACTTAACCACTTTCTATATTATTGTTATAGAAAAATAAAAAGTAAAAGTACTGTTTTCTATGTTACCTATACATAAAAAAATAAAAAATTGAAGTTAAAATTTTCTATGTTACCTACATAAAAAAATAAAAAACTAAAATTAAGATTTTCTATATTAACAATATAGAGAATTAAGAGGTCCAAGATAAGATTTTCTTTTATTGTTCGTATAGAAAAATAAGAAAAATAATTGTGTGCACAACTCGATCGTGTTTTTCAACTGTTGTTCTTCGTAGTAAAACTACTCGAATCAACAATTCTCAAATAAATAAAGAACAGGGAACATCATACACGATCGGATAAGGATAGATAAGATCTTCAGTAGGTACTGATGTATGTTCCTTTTTGTATGAACCTTTTGTGGTTTGAAGAGATTTGATAGGAAGCATTGAGTCTGTCCCTATAAGAGTCTTAATCTTTGAATCTCATAAGATTATTTGGTGACACTGTACAATCAAAATCTGCTCAGGTCAAAAACCTGACAACAAATCATGCAAAATCCGATAAGATCTCATCCTTATAAGATTTTCTCTATGATCTTGTCACAAGATCATATGATGTCATATGTGTTCGTTGTTTGAAGATTTCCTCAGATTTTGACCATAAGATGCCAGCAAAACTCTTACAAGATTTAAATATTAAGAAACCTATTAGTACCGGCTGAATGTTTCTTGTGAGATCTTATCAGATCATAGGAGATTAATGTAAAAAGAAACATAACAGAACATAATGTGGATCCTTTCTGTTCTTAGCTGAATGTGTATGGTCTCTCCTGTTCTTTAACTTATCCGGAAATTGTCGATTCGATCAGTTTTACTGTGAAGAATAGTAGTTAAAAAAACAAGATCAATCCGTGCACCTAGTTTGTTTTGGTACTTTTCTCTAGTGATTATACAGAAATCTTAACTTTCATTTCTTATTTTTCTATATTAATAATATAGAAAATGTCAATTTTCATTTCTGATTTTTCCAAATTGATAGTATAGAAAAGGTGTAATTTAATTTTAATCTTTCTATATTTGATAATATACAGAATCCTAATTTTCATTTTTTATTTTTCTATAGTCATAATATAGAAAAGCTTAATTTTTACTTTTAATTTTTCTATATTTCATATTATATAAAATCTTATTCATTATTTTTCATTATTCTATTCTGGTAGTATAGAAATTCCTATTTGTATTTCTTGTTTTTCTATTTTGGCGATATAAAGAATCCCATTTTTACTTCTCATTTTTCTAGTTTAATAATATAGAAAATCTTATTTTTCAATTCATCTTTTCTATATTGATAATATAAATAACAGTTAGTTTTGATTCTGATTTTTCTGTATTGGTAAGGTAGATAACAGTTAGTTTTATGGTTTTTATTTTCTATATTTATAATATAGAAAATCAGACTTTCTATATACTGTTTCTATATTGATGATATAGAAACAGTTAGTTTTCTGTATTGTTTCTTTAAAATTATAATATAGAAAATGCTAACTTCTATTTTTTATTTTTCTATATTGACAATACAGATAATAGTTGGTTTTATTTGTTTTTTTTCTATATTGGCAGTATAGATAACAGTTACTTTTGTTTATTATTTTTCTAAATCAATAGTATAAGAATCTTAGTTTTCATTTCTTATTTTCCTAAATTGGTAGTATAGAAAATCTTATTTATTATTTTTGATTTTCTACATTGATAATATAGAAAATGGTATTTTAATTTTTCTATATTTGATAAAATAGAGAATCCTAATTGTAATGTTTCATTTTTCTATAGTGATAATATAGAAAATTTTAATTTCTATCTATTCTTGTTCTATATTGCTAATATGGACAACAGTTACTTTCATGTCTTAGTTTTGTATCTCATTAATATAGAAAATCTTGATTTTCATTTTTTTTTTATTTTTCTATATTGGTAATATAAATATCAGTTAGTTTTAATTTTAATTTTTCTATATTGATTATATAGAAAATCCTAATTATTATTTCTCCACATTAGTAATATAGATACCAGTTAGTTTTATTGGTTTTTTTCTATACCAATAATATAGAAAATCAGATTTTTAATTTATTTTTTTGTATATTGGTGATATAGATAGCAGCTTGCTTTATTTTTAATTTTTCTCTATGGGTTATACAGAAAATATTATTTTTCATTTTTCTATATTGATGATATAAATAAATTTTAGCTTTTATTTTCTAGATTAAATAAATTTTATTTTTTTAGATGGAATAAATTTATTTTTTTATTTTTTAGATGGAATAAATTTATTTTTTATTTTTTAGATTAAATGAAGTTTATTTTTTATTTTTAGATTAATTAAATTTTATCTTTTATTTTTAGATTAGATAAATTTTATTTTTTATTTTTTCAGATTAAATAAATTTATTTTTCAATTTTTTAGATTATTGAAAAGAATAAATAAAACAGTAAAGTATAACTGTTATTCAATGGGGGTGTTTAGTGAGACTTGACACCCTAACGAATTAGGTCATATACACACTAGAAAAAGTGAATTAACTTAAGGTTGAATTAATTAATTCAACCTTAAGTTAATTCACTTTTTCTAGTGTGTATATGGCCTTAGTTTTTTCATCTTTGGAAAGTCAAAGGGGGGGGGGGGGGGCGCTAGGTGGCAAAATTTTGAATGAAATACGATGAAAAACGACATAGTATACGACTGTGTGAGACCGTTTACGGTGGTCGTATACACGTCGTATTTCGTCGTATACGACACGACGATATACGGCCGTAATTCAGGTGTCAAGTAATACGGCGAAACACGGTCGTATACGATCGTAATGTACACTGTATACGACCGTTCACGATCGTATACGACGTCGTATACGATCGTTTACGATTGTTGTAATGCTCGTCCTGGGGTGCTACAGAAAGAGAAGAATTCACATTACGAATTAGAAAAGCATTTGAGCAATGACGAGCAGAGAATTGTTATTTAGTCACAAATACAAGTCAATTGACGGTGTCTCGAGTTTATTTTTTCTCAGCAGTTACATTGAGTATGTGAATTAAATATAGTGCAGCTACACTGAAAAAAAGGTCCCGTAGGAAACTTATGAGGGCTTGTCGTACGTTACTGTACCGATGTAGATATCGTGAAGTGGTACAGAGCCTGTATGAGATTTTGCAGTGGAAAAGTTTTCGTGAAAACTACAAATGATTTTTTTTCTAGTCCAAAAGGGTCCATATTATATCTTCTAGAGGTATCGCAGCCAAGTGATTTTGCACCAAACACATCTTTTCCCTTATTTCATCTATAACAAAAACACATGTTCACCAAACACGGAGTGGTCTAATGTGACTTCTTTTCTAACTTTCTTTATTTACTTTCGGGATGGATGTGAATATGGGTGTAGGTGTGGATGCAGCTGCAAAAGAAGACAACAGTGTCACATTCATATTCACATACACATCTATACACCACACCAACATCCTCATTGACATGGTCAACAGATTATAATAAGAGCAATTACTTTCTGTCTGAATAGCTGTTATAAATGTTTTTTGGATAGGTGAACACTATTTGATGTCCATTAACCGCAAAACTGAGTGTCAAAATCATGTATTTGGCTAGATATTCAAAACGCTAGTCTTGTACAATATTCTAATTGATTTAATTCTATAATTCTTATACCTGGAGCAGAATTAATTTTCAGTCTGAGAAGTCATTCATTATTATAAGAATCAGTTGAGACCCAATCGGATTGAGAAAGGTCCGACAGAGTCCGATGACTCAGTTTCGACCTGGGTAGGTATATACGCTTAAAGCATTTAAGGCGAAGAAAACTTTCATCAGTTTATAGTTTACCTAACTCGAGTTTTTCCTACAGTTTTTCTTCGCTTCTTATAAAAGCGTACTAATTGAATCAAGGGGGAAACGGCAGACTCCAACCCCTTGGAGTCACATGGAGTTACTGAGAGTCAGATGGAGTCACTTGGAGTCACTTGGAGTCACATGGAATCCGGTAGAGTCACTTGAAGTCTCATTCAATTCTTGCTGATCTTCAGAAATTCATCATAGAAATTTTATACTGCAATATTTTAATTTCTTTCTATTATGTGTACCATCAGATGAAATATTTTTTAATCTCGCTTTAAAAACAAACATACACAATCTTTCTCTTATTCATATTCAGCACACTCATTAATTTAAAAATTTGGAATCCAGCAAAATGCTGCTTATTCTTAAAAAGCGCTCTAGAAAGTGTTACACAGCGAAAAAAGAATCAATTTTTTCATTAGTCTGCTGTACTCAAAGTAATCGATCGTTCCGAATTTTATTTTTTTCTTCGGTTAATAATCAAGAGGGTGTGGATATGGGCGTGGGTGCGGGTGTAGGTATGGATGGGCGTGGGTGCGGGTGTAGGTATGGATGGGTGTGGGTGTGGTTGTGGCGATGCGTGTGGGTGTGGGGTGTGGGTGTGGGTGTGTGGATATGTGGGTGTGAGTGTTGAAAAGTTGTCTTCATCGACACTCACACTCACACCCACATTTCACATCCCACACCCACCCTCACAGCCCACACCCCATACCCACCCACACCCCACACTCACGCCAACACCCACCCACACTCACGCCAACACCCACCCACACCCACACTCACACACACCCACACTCACACCAACACTCACACTCACCCACACCCACATCCCGCACCCCACACCCATCCTTGAGGGTAGAATAATAAATCCTTTTGATAAAAACTTTGACTGATAAACCCTCAACTACGCGTCATATACCCTTTTTATTTTCATATACCCTCATTGTTATAAACCCTTTGGTCCATAAACCCTTAAAGGGGTATATGATGTCGTTATAAACCCTTCAAGGGTTTATGGAACCGTTGTTCAAGTAAAAGAGTTGGTTATTCTACGGATTTTTTTTCTGTGTACGAACATGAAAATAAGTACAAAAGTAAAATAGAATAGAAATGTTAATCAAGGACACAGAAGAGCACTAGAAACGAAATAACAGAAGCGAAAATATCAAAGAAAAGAGAATAGATAGAATCGAGATATATGCAGTTAAAATACACTGGAACAGCACTAAAGCAAGAGTGAGAGGTATACATGCATATATTTGATACTGTTATCAATTGCTTTTGCGAGATTACATAGAATATATCAAAGAAAAATTGACCGTTCAATCGAAGACTAAGCGAGTCGAAGGGACGAGAGTTCCTTGTCAGAGATTATCTACTGAATACTTAAACCAGTCTCTGGATCACCATTACATGTTGAAATAGAACAGTTTGAGAGAAAACAAAAATCTGTAAAAGGAATGTCGACTTGTCGATTCTTCATTTCGATACTATCCACTGTTGTGGTTATCAACAATACCGTTATTCAGTAAAACGCCTATTCCCATCATAGTTTCCACCTTTGGAACAAGCGTCCATACACTGGTTAGATTTGCACGCAAGTACAGTTGATAGTCGCTCCCGATGCCCAGAATTGTGCCATCTCGAAGAACGGTAACTCCAATGACTGCTCCACTACTTGGAACATAGACCCAATTACTCGTTAAATTTCCACGTATGTATAGTGCATGGTTCGTACCGACGCCAAGAATCGTGCCATCCATTAGAACACTAACTGCTATGACTGATCCACTGTTTGGAACAAGTACCCAAGCACTCGTTAAATTTTCACGTATGTATAGCTGATAGTCCACACCGGCGCACAGAATTCTGCCATCACTGAGAGCGGTAACTCCAAGAACTGATCCGCTGCTTCGAATATGGGCCCAGGAACTCGTTAAATTTTCACGTATGTATAGTTCATAGTCTGTACCAACGCCCAGAATTGTGCCATCTGCTAGACCAGTAACTGCTATGGCTGGTCCGCTGTTGGGAACAAGAACCCATTGGCTCGTCAAGTTTGCAAGAGTGTAAAGCTGGTTGTTCAAGCCGACACCAAAAATCTTGTCATTTCCTAGCATAGTATATTCATTCGTATAGAATGATATCATGATACTAAAACTCTGCGTATTGCTGGTCTGATCGATTTTGACCAACAGATATTCTGTGTCTTTAACGTCTTCGACAAGGCTGTGATCAACTCGAAAAGTTTTAAAGGTCAGAAACTCAAACACGTTCTTGAGTCCATCATTTATGCTTCGAACACCTTTGTTTGCAGACGATTTCATTAGTTCTGATACTTAACTTCACGACATTTTCCATGCTGAAGAATGTCATGGAAACAGAATAACTTTCTCGATTTCATTTTCTAGCAATGCATCGTCGGATTATGATAGTGACCGCATCGCATGCTATGTAGATCATGAATAGAACGCTTTGTACTTCGCGTACAATCCTCACAAGAGAACATATTGATATTTTAAATCAGTTTTTATGTGTCACTGATTGCATGAATAGAGCCTGGTACATAGGTAAGTATCTGAGAGTGATTTGATTTCCTGGAGATATGTTTGCTGAAATATAAGATTTTTAGCGCATTGGTCTTCGATTGCCTTCCATTTTTAAACGAAATCATGCATTTGATTGTTGCACTAAAACTTTGTCGACTTTAGGATACCAAGTAGGCGAGCTGAAAAACATGAGAACGTTTCAACGGACTCTATAATAGCTATGGATCTTTCAAGACATTCGCTCAAATCCAGGGTTCTTTTAAAAGCATCGATGTTTTTGGAAGAGTTATATCTAGAATAGAATTCGTTGAAATATTTTCATTTTTTAGAGTTAGTCTGCTTGCTAAGCTAGAGTGGACAATATTTCAATTTAACAATTGAAAGTATTGTTTTGTCTGAGAACGGTAGTCTATGAGAGAAAAAGACCAAAAATCTGGTTTTAATCCTCAAAACTCGATATAGGTAAAGATCATCTTGTGTTTCAGCAATACTTTGCTGGAATTTGTGATCCGCGTAGCCGACTTCATGTTCTTGATAACTTTTGAAAATTGAATTTTGAAGAACGAATTTTCGAAAACCTGAGGTATATGGAGTAGGGGGTGAGAAACCTAGAAGTCATTTCTAGGCGAATAACTGTCATACGTTTGTAGCCTATATTGAGGTTGTTATCTCCACACAGTTATTGAAAATATTTTTGGCTGAAAAGTGCCCTTAGCGCCCCCCTTCCTTTACCATACTCCATCGGAAAAAGCACTCTTTGCGCTGGAAAAGTCATTAATTGATTTTTTTTCCATTCTCCTCTGCTACTAAAATAATAACGGAAAATGAAAGTTGATGTTACTCAATAGCGAAGTTATTAGAGCATTTTAAGGGTGTTCGATATTTAGCTTTCCTTCTCCCTAGACTGACTCTGAAAAAATATCTCTGATAAAATTTTCTGGCTCAGACATTGCGCTTTCTAACAGGATATAATTTGATTACTTTCGAAGTCTTCAATATAGTCTAACAGTTTGACATCTAAACAAAGACTTTTGCATTGTATGTTAGTTTCGATAGAGTTGCTTGTAGAAATCGGTTAAGAATTGAATGCTGTTTTTCTTGAAACCATGTATCAACAAGAAAACGATATCGTTCAGGAAAGATAATTCATGATGTCAACGACGAGTTCGGAATAAAGAACTAAGCGTAGTGTTAGAGACCTGCTTTGACTAGAATTCAGTCAAATCAATCTGGAGACGTAAGCAAAAGATTCAGGATAAAATTCTGCATCGAAAAACTGCACACGTCGGGGAAAATAAAAATTTACCAATTCGATTCTTTAGTTGCACCTCAGCTCTTGAAAACTCTGCTGTCAAAAGCAGCCACGCCCACGAAGTTTCGAAAATGAAATTTTGGCTCTAGTACTTTGAAAACTTCTGCAAACACAATAGGTTAAGATACTTTCCCTTTGTCGCCAAAGATGGGCGTATTCCAAACATTACTTTGGTGAGAATTACGGAGGTGTCTGGATCAAAGATTATCTGCAGTGCTGTCTTTGAAGGGCATCGCCCACGCTTACACACCGAAGACGATACGAATGCAAACGTGAATAGGAGCAGTTCCATATTTGACATGAGTTGAAGAACACAACCGTGCATCATCAGTATAAGAGCCAGAAGAATAAAAGGATTTAGTTATACAGATGTACGTAGAACAGACATGAATCTGTTATCTGCAAACGGCCGGTCACCATTCTAAATTGCTTTCTTTCCTATTACAAATAACTGCATTTACACTAGTAGACCGAACACAAAAGAACTTGATTTAGATAGATAGATATATGTACATGTATAAAGCCAACAGTAGGATTAAGTATCTTAAATTTCCTATTGATACTTGACTTTCAAACTATATCGCACCTCAAAAGGTTAGTTTGAATGAGACTTTTCTGTGCACGAAACAGAGCATCAAGTTTGATAGGAAGTTAGGACACTACGATTTAGTGTTTCAGTTGGAAGCTCATAAGAAGCACACGACCGAAAACGGAGTTTTTCCTGAACCAGACCGATGTAGCAAGCGATTATCGCTCGAACGGCTAGTTCGATCCGATCTAACCAAGTTAGACCGGTACTGGCACCGGTCGTCAAAAATTCAGACCGATTTCATCTCTTGTGTAAAGACCTACTCTTCGTGAAGCGGAACTTCTTTTTAAAATGTCAAAGGACAGAAAATGAATTTTATCGTAGACAAATCCAGGGCCTCTAATTTCTGCGGAAATGTCCCTACTTGCAGTGGCAAGCTTTCCAAAAACTTCGACTACTGTAGATGAAAACAGGAAAAACAAACTCAGTCGCCTCTTCGATCACATCAACCCAGTCTTTAGACTAACGTCTGCAAAAATGGTGCGCAAGTATACTGGAAAATTATTTATCGAGAAGTGCGGTCGCACTTCCGCTTGGATCCGCTCCTAGCATGAGTTATACTATGAGAAGGTGTTGCACTATGGTCTATGTCTACTCTAAATCGACTGTGCTTACTCACTTGTCATATTGTTTCTGATCGATGTAATATTGATAGTTGTCGTTGACGTGATTGATCTCGTCCCTGTCGTCGTTGATGTGATTGATCTCGTCCCTGTTGTCGTTGATGTGATTGACCTCGGCTCTGTCGTCGTTGATGTGACTGACCGCGGCTCTGTCGTCGTTGATGTGACTGACCGCGGCTCTGTCGTCGTTGACGTGACCAACCGCGGCTCTGTCATTGTTGATGTGACTGATTTCAGTTCTGTCGTCATTGATGTGACTGATCTTGCCCCTGTTGTCATTCCTAAGGAATATAACAACTACGAATGGTGTCATTTTCAGATAGAGTATGTATTGTTTCAAGTTACTAATTGTTTAACTCTTGCATTGAAGATATAATTTTCGTCATAGGTCAACGAAAAGAGTGCTAGTCGATCCTATCATGCAGTGACGCCCAAAGTTGTTTATACCCCTGAAGAAAATGATAAAAGCGTGATATGTCTGCAAGGATTTAGCCATTAGAGTCATGACTTTCATCAAAATGTAGACCGATATGTATAGCCTATTCACAGAAAGTTTCAGGACAATATACTGAAACGCTTCTGTTATAAATGACAGACAAGAAAAATTATGCCTTTCAGTTTTTTTCAAAATTATTCGTACATCGCGTATAGAATTACTTGTAAATGCAATACTTTATTATTTAGGATTTAGTATTGACCAATACTTTCAACATAAAAACAGCTTTGCCTAACGGCAAAATCAGTCAAACTTGATGGAAAACACATTTCCAAAGTGTCATCAGAATCAAAAAGACAAAGGTGAAGATCAGGTACTCTAGTCATTCATATGGAGCGTATAAATAATTTGAAGGAAAATGGAAAATGATATTTTGGCTTCTATGTCATTTATAACAGGGTCATTCCAGTGCATGGTGCGCAACTTTCTGTGGATAGACTGCATATATCGGTCTACATTTGGCGAAAGCTGCGACTGAAACAGTTAAATATTTGCAGAGATATCACGCTTTTATCATTTTCCTCAGGTGTATGAATAATTTTGACTATCACTGATAGATTATTACTTAGTACTTGTCATGTAATAAAAACTCTGAAGACCATTTCTGTTTTCAAATAGTATTTAATAAAAGTGTTCTTTGATCGTGATCAAAAAAACAGCATGGAGATATGAGAGGCGCCTATGCTCTGATTATCTATAGAAACGATGAGTACTTTCATAATATCTATCAATGTCCCAACTAGAACACGATTCACAGTTAAAGAATATTGGATTTGCAAATTTTCGCGAATTATCCCATCTTAGGACGTTTCAGAAAGCTGAGGATATTTCGGAAAATATACCAGTGACATCTTTGCAAATAAGACTTTTCCTTTTCCGACCCTCAATTTTACTGCTAATAAGATATGCCCAATGGAATACAACATCGTACAATCACCAGCAGCAGCTCCAGATATGTTCCTCTTTTTTACTGGAAAAAATCACATACTCTTTGCTTTTTCTGTGATACTCTTCCCATGTAAAAAAAAACCTGGAAAAAATCAGATTTTAGTCGATTTTTTTCTGATTAAAAATCGATTTAAATGGCACGATTTTAATCAGATTTTTCGCGTTTTTTTTACATGGGTTCTGCTTTGTTTCTGTAACGGTGAAATAATTTAGCCAGAGCGAAAATACATAGATGAGCGGAAGTATCGTCATCATACAAAACCCTGTCGATCGAATATCATTTCAACAATCAACAAAATATATGCGCGCATACATACCGCTGGAGAGTGAACTCTTACTTCGCACCAAGATAACAGGTAGGGTAATCGCTGAAACAATAATAACTGAGACAATGATCACACAAGCCAAGATCAGTAGCGCTCTTTTGATTCTTTGATTTCTGCACAGAATAGCAAAGAGTAAGTGAAAATATGAAACAAAATAAAGACGTACGTGAAAGAAATTGATATTGTTTCCATTGGTCACTGATCGATGATGCTGTGTTTTTCCAAAAATCTCGTCTTCTTGAACTTATATGTAACAGTAGTTAAGAATCGTTATATTTCAGTGGGGCTCTGAGCATTCTTTCCCTGGCATGGAATACATCAGATGTTAGTCACTGTCCTTTACTATATACCATACTTAATGCACGTAATCCCGAGAACTCAGTCGACCTACTACAATCATGGATACCAGACTATATCCAAATCACAAATCTGATTTCAGATTGGGATTCACCATAAAAATTTAATGGATTCTGAAAGTTCCAGATTTTTTTGACGAAATTTACGGGTCTCCGGAAACGATTGTCTAGGCACCCCAAAACGGGTTATTTTTAGTTATAAAAAGTTGAGCTAGTTTTTTTCGGCTTAGAAACTTCCGAAAACCTATTCGAATGCATACGTCGTCTAAGCATTGTATGAACATTCAGA
The DNA here is from genome assembly GCA_905250075.1 of Rotaria sp. Silwood1. Classification (NCBI taxonomy): domain Eukaryota; kingdom Metazoa; phylum Rotifera; class Eurotatoria; order Philodinida; family Philodinidae; genus Rotaria; species Rotaria sp. Silwood1. The sequence goes on from CAJNOP010000195.1 coordinate 285,097, forward strand.
ACGTCACGTCAAAAATCGGTTTTTCTCAAACCGAATCTTGTTGGTTTTCTAGAGAAGAGTGGATTTTGTGGAAACTTTTTTCCATGCTCAAATGTTCCTCAATGCTTAGTCTTTCAAAAACATCGATAAATTAGGGATGTAAATTTTCTTCTGATTTTTAAAGCTGATTTGAGTTTTTAGGATCCCCAATTTACATCATATTCTGCAAATTTTGACCTTAGGGAGCGAAATCGAAGTGATAGCTGCCAGAGAACGAATATCTGATGTGTTGCTCAGTCATAATCTTTCGGGGATAATGGCATAGTCATTATCGTCTCAATTTGAGTCTGAATCAAAATATCGACATATTCTCAAGACTTCGTTGAACATTGTCTCAACATCTTGATCAAGCAATTCTTTTTCGTCCGTAATGATATTGCCGTATTCTATCCTATCCAAACTTTTCCCCCACTACCGCAAGAACTATATGTGTGGCAGCCTTCCATTGACTGACTGAATGATCGAGTCCTCATTTCTATATCTGCTCGTTCAACCATCGTCTTCTTATCGGTGTTACGGCGGGTAGGGAACTGCAAAGCTGTCCCGGAACCGCGACTAAAAATTTTTCACACTGGTCTCGGTCAGTTGTTATGGAATATATTTTCACGTTTATTATTTTGACATGATTTAAGATCTGTAAATCAGATATTTTTATTTGCTATGTCTATAAAAGTCTGTACTGATTACCAGTCTGTTTGCAAGAATCTGAGTTTTCCAATTGCACAGGTTTTTGAATACATATAAAACAACCGACACAACACTATATACGTAAGTTTAATTCGTTCATTCTTTGATGATTCCTTTATTTAAGTCTTATCAGATAATAGTAAGTAGATATGTGTCGCCTTTTATTTTTCTTTTGACAATCGTAATAGCTACTCAGTATAAATAATCAATTCGATAATAAATCCATTAGGCAGAGCAGTAGATATAAAAGAAGAGAGAAATAAGCAAATGACTGCTACGAAGTGCATAAGAATTTTTAACAAAATTCAATGGTTATTTTTATTTATTTGAACTTTCAGTGAAATTCTTTCACTTTAACACTGGCTACAAAAGAATTTTCGTAGTGTTATCGAATCAAAACCATTCATGTCAATTTTATGTATTCATAAGAGTACACAGATCGTAAAAAAAAGTTGCTCGATTTTAGAAATGAAGTCATTGTCAAAGACCGGGATCGGGACCGGGACCGGAATTTAAAAAAAAGTGATTTTTCAGTTCCCTAACGGCGGGTCCTTGAATAAAGAGTTGGTACTGATAAAGTGTCTTCAAAAAAAAACAAATCCGAATCGTTTTGGGAAATAAAGGCTGCAAAGTACAAGGGTTCTTATTAATAGGGTGTGCTGTGGAAATGTCGAAAGGAAAAATGTCGAAAATAGAGGCGCCAGAAAACATGTGAGTGATGCGATAAGTGGTGCCTCTATTTTCGATATTTTTCCTTCCGACATTTCTACGGCCACCCATTAGTAGAAGAGATTGTATGAACGCCTTTCCACTGTTGGTTGAGTTGAGCCACTATGGCTAGTGAAACCAGAGTCTAAGGCCTGCTCACTAGCTGCGAAAGTCGCAGAAGCAGCTGAAAGGCAGACTCAAGGCTCGTATATTCTTTTCAGCTTCAGTGTTGAATGTGCAAAACTATCCATCATGCGGGATAGTACTGTACATTTCCCTGTAACGCTATAAAACGATATTGACCGAGTTCGTAGAATTCGTAAAGATAAAATTCTGTATGTCTAAAAATTCTCTGACAAAAGCTTATTTCTCCGCTTTAACTTTCTGAAGCATTTTTTCCACAGAAACTGACTACTGGGCTTGGAAAAAAGACTACGACATGAAGCCTGAACGTCCGTTTACGGTCTACCAGTTTCTCAACTTTCAAGTGAGAACAGAGCTGCTAGAACTGCAAGAAAAGAAAACTAGATAGATATTGAAAATCAATGTCAAAAAGTGCCTCAGATGGGTATAATCATGATCTGAAAACTTTGCTTTTGTTTTTCGAATTTTCTACAAAATCTTACTGAAAAACCAAAGTGTGCTTCAATTTAGCTGCGAGCTACATTATTCGATTCGACATTTTGCCCCCATTTTGAATATGTAATTAATATTAGTTTCACTGAAAAAACTTACCTAAGGTCAAAAATTGAAGAATTCGATGTAGATTGGTGGTCCTAAAAACTCAAATCAGGCTTTAAGCTCTGAAGAAAACTTACATCCCTATTTTATCGATGTTTTCGAAAGATTAAGCATTGGGAAACATTTGGAAATGGAAAAAAAAGTTTTCCATTGGTAGCAAAGAGAAAAGGTTTTCAACAAAACCCGCTGAATTCTAGAAAATAGAAGCTGGAGACCCCTAAACTTCGTCAGAAAAGTCTGAAACTTTCAAACTCGGTCAAATTTCTTATGGCGAATCCAAATCTACAATCAGATTTCTGATTTCGATATAGTCATATATCCGCTTCTGCGTGAGCTCTCACGACAAATACTCTTAATCGAGAGAAGGTGGAAAATATAACTGCTACAAAATGACATTCAAATGGTTTTATCAGAGAGTATTAATTGCCAATCTATCACTGTTCCTCGTACTCTACATAACACACTTGTCAGTTGCAGTGAATTTCTTTCAATTGCTCTAAAATGAAAAGAAAAGTGGGTACCTGCAGAGAGTAGAATCTTGTAAATCTGAACTTGACGATATTCGAAGAGTGACTGCAGCGAGTATCCTGCTCTTATAATCGATATAGAATTGATCATCGTCTTCGAAATGTCTGTCTGCTTATGTGAGGTATTCAAATGAAAACGGAAGCTGATGCTGTAGAGAAAACATAGGGTGGAACACTGAAAGAAACTGTTTATACTCACAACCGACTGAAGCTCTCTTTCTTGCTCAACAGTGCCAGTTTCATTGAGAAAAGTGAGAGAAAGTGGCATGCGCACTGCAAGGAACGGCAGTGTTGTGTTTGATGCAGCGAAGCGCTTGCCAGCTGTTCGGTATTTATTTCTTCACATTAATGAGATAGCGTTGTGAAATATCCCTAATAAGAAAAACGAGAATCGCACATCGACACTATGCAAAATTATTTTGGGACGTTTCTTGATTTAGGCGAGTGAAATAGGACGTTTCAGATGGTTTTCGATTTAGAGGATCACGTTACTCGAAAAATATCTAAAAAGCTTATCTCTATCGCCTAACTTGCAAACTATCACGAAAATCCTAGCTCGATCGGTTGAATCAAAAACATGTCGGGAGAGAAATATGATGAAAAGTGAATGAATCAAGCTTGGCATTTTACATATTTTTCAAACAAGGAATTACTCACGCTCATATGAGCTGTAGATTCCTAACATTTTTACTTTTCGACATTAGTTGGAAAAATCGTTTCTTTCTGTCGTTATCAGAAATCGTATATTTCAACTGATGCATGTCTATACTGCAGTAGCACTGGAAAAAAATTTATATCAAATGTGTTTTCTCTTTGTAGAAGAGCGTTATTGTTCAGCAATTATCATGATTACGTTGCTTATTTTCTGTAGATTTTTAAAATTTTGGCGCACAGTGCTTCTTTCACATTGCAGCTGCTAGAAGAATTTCTACTGATTATTGTTTGCATCAAGGTTATGACAAAATGTCTCCGTTAGTGATCTTATTTGAAAGAAAAAATGAACATAAGCGTTTTTCGTCAAATAATAAAAAAAACATGCCATAATTACAAGAAAAGTTTGTAGCGACAGGAACTTGTTGATGAAAAGCATTATCTTTTTTTTTATTCTATAGGTGTATAGGTGTGGATATTAATGTTCTCTCCATCAAAATTCATGCCTGAACAATAATCACTCACACCCACCATAATATTATATGCTCCTGTAAAATCATTACTATTATAATAGTATCTCCTCGAATGGTAATACTATCGCAACGAAGATGTAGCACGCTGAACTCGTGGACGCATTTTTGCACAGCCGCAACTTGATTTTTAAAGTATTTATTCTTACTAACTAAACGGCATAACTATATGTTCAACTGCGTTTTAGAAAGCAATGAGTCCAAACGTGTTTCATTCAGTCTGTCAATTGAATAGCGTTTAGTGGAAGGAGAACGTTGCAACTCGTCACGTGGCGAGTTGTTTTTTTTCAGAAAAAAACAGGGCTTTCGTAACACCAAAAATAGCTACATACGAGAAAACAGGGATGTCGTAACGAATTTTACAGGGCTTTCATAACAGCTAATATAGAATTTCTCACGGTATATTTCAAAGGACGTAAGAGTGTCAAATCAGGACTGTCGTAACGAATAATACAGGGAAGACGTAACCGTTCATACAGGGTTACAATGTTGAATAGAGAATCATTGTTAGTATATTAGTATATTTACCAATAATTATCTTACTGAATAGCTCGGGTGTGTGTGGGTGTGGGTGTGGGTGGGTGGGTTTGGGATATGGGTATGTGGATGTGGTTGTGTAGGTGTGGGTGTGGTTGTGTAGGTATGTGGGTGTGGGGGTGTGGTTGTAAGTGTGAGTGTCGATGGAAACAACATTTCAACACCCACATCCCAAACCCACACCCACCCACCCACCGATACCCACACCTACACCCACACCCACCCACCCACACCCACACTCACACCCACACCCACACCCACACCCACACCCACCCCCACATCCACACCCACCCTTTTTGGCGAGCTTTCATTTGGTATAAAATTTCATTATATACTCTTCCTGGAATAATATTATTTCCTATGGGGTATCAGGTCGGTTGGCCACGCCCATATAATGGAAAATCTGTGCTGTCATGGCGATTTGTCTATATTCTTTTGTCGCACTTGCAATCCAAAGTGTTACTCAATACCAGCTTAGCACTGTCATAGTGCATTTGAATCATGTAACGTTTAAGGTTGAGATTGCCGTCAACTGGATATCCAACCACCTCGATAGTGTTAGTCTTTTTTTTTCTGGTACATTATCATCGCGAACTGCTTACGCAGTGCAGCTTCCATGATTCAATTATTGCATAAACCATCGGACAGATTGCCACCGTTAAATTGATATTCGAACACGAGTATATGATGTACAAGAACACAATCATCTGACTTGATGAGTATTTTGCACTACACACACAGAAGATTTTCCCTAGATAACAGGTGAATAGGTGGATGATTGTATGATAACTAAACTTGAATAAACTACTAATGTTTCAATAAATTATCGAGAATATTGTAAATAAAATTTCAATGAGGGTGGATGAGAGAAAAATGATAATGACACTCACTACTTAGCAATCGGTAGTTATATGTTTTAAAAAAAAGAGCGCTTACCTTTCTAATACTTGAAACAATTTATAAGTAAGCAAGAAGAGATAAGTGTGCCTACGTGAATTTGCTTTAGTGTCTCAATGCCTTCTCATTAAAGAATTACTCATGTTGATCTTCTCCTAAATAAAAGCGTCTAATTCTAAAGTGACGAGTTGCGCATTTATTTTTCCTCCCATATTAAAAGAAATTTGCTAGTCGAAAAGATCACCTAGCATCAAATATCATCCAGAGCATGGATTACATAGATCGTTTGGCTCATGTTCATACTGATGAATCATCGATAGGACAAGTACAAATGAATTGTTAGCATGAACATTGGTTATTTCAATGTTGAACTCTGCAAACCCTTATCAGTTGTCTGACAGGAAGAGAAGTCATATATTTAACAGGTTAATGAATATTCGATACGAGTATAAGAATACGTAGAGCTTCTACATATTAGTTGATGTCGTCATCTTGAATCGTTCATTGTCGAATACGGGCACTTACAACATTCAAAACAGTGAAATATACAAATTATTTGTCTCTTTAAATCTCATACAAATGCAAAGATACTTAGCGTGTACCATACATAAATTTCCAAGGAGGGAGAGACTGCTGCATTCGTCTCTCCTTAGATTCACAAGTGGTTGAATGGGGATAAGACATTCTCTCTATTGGACGCAAATGAAAACAAGTGATTTGTTCAAAAACTAAATATAATAAGAGGTTTGTTTAAAGGAATTAAAATAAAACAGAAGAAAATGTTTTATACCAACATTTTATTATCATCATATTTTTATGCATATGTGAAAAAAAATGTAAGAGTAGAAAAAAGAAACTAACGAGATTCAACAGACAAACAAGTATCAGGCATATAGTACAATGTTCATTAGGCATGAAGTCAATCTCTTGATTGTCATCTATCCTGAAAACGTACCCGCATTTGTATCAAAAGTTAATACCATATTACTTGTCACTGAATTTGCTTGATTCACTGAATAAGTCATAGTAGATCCACTTGATGAACCTAGAATTCAAGCGAAATGTTATTATTCACAATAACACAAAAAAAATTAACGGAAGAATCTCATTTACTTTGTACACCAATTGTAGCTGATGAACCTCCATCAGATGCTTGAAAATAAATATACTTGACAATACCAGGAAAATTTTCATAAAATAATATTTGAAAATGATAATATTGAGTTGATTGACCATAATGACTTGTATAATATTCAAATGTTGCTAATCGATTAGGTGCTGTTCCAGCAACACTATAATATACACTTTGAGATGTACCAGAATAAATCATAAGATCATCCCAATAACCAAATGCGGTTGGTCCTCCGAAACTACTACTTGGAAGATTTCCATTTGTATAATCAGAAGAACAACTACCAAGACAAAGAACCTAAATATGAATGACATTCCCTTCATACAAAATATATTTTTCAAAATGTATTTTCCATTTTTTCAAAAACTTACACCATTAGTTGTAACAGATATAGTTGATGTTGAATAACCATACATTGTTAAACTCATTGGTAGAGTAAGTGTAACATAAGCATCATCTACTGAATATTGACCACCCCATCCTGGTATAGCAATAGCACCAACAAGTTGTACAGCAGGTGCACTACTACATACACCTGCTGAACAACTAGTATAAGATGAAGCACATACATAACCAAATGAACCACAATTGTTGAAATCAATTTGAAGATTAACACATGTTCCTGATGGAGATCTTGAATAACCAGAAGCACATAGTTCTGTTGCTAGAATTCAAATATTATATTGTGTCATAAATCTTAGTTTTTAATATGATCTTAAATTACTTGTTGTTGTTGTTTCGCTAGTAGTAGTTGAGGTTGTTGTTGTTGTTGTTGTTGTTGATGTTGTTGTTGTTGTCGTGGTAGTTGTTGTTGTTGTTGATGTTGTTGTTGTTGTCGTTGTTGTCGTGGTAGTTGTAGTAGTAGTTGTTGTCGTTGTTGATGTGGTAGTAGTTGATGTTGTTGAGGTAGAAGTAGTGCTTGTTGTTGTTGTTATCACTTTCTGTGTGATGATAAAAGGTATACCTATGACTCCTACAAGAAGACATGTTATGAGTATACCAAGAAGACATTTGATTGGGCCAAATCCTCTATATGAAATGAAAAGTTTTACACATTAAAATATATAATAGCCTACGAACCGAACACTTTTAGCATCATGCAAATGCTTAACATCAACATGTATGGAACGAGGTGTCAAATTTTGAACTTCATTATGATAATCAGGAAATAGATTGACTTGCATATGTTGAGCCATTAATGGACGATTTGCTATTTAATCCTTTAAAAGAAAAAAATAAAACGCGAGTTCAATATAGAACAATAATACTAATAATCAATATTATCATTTCTAACAAAATTGAACTGTGTTTTATGTTCCCAAAAGCAGATTGATTGGGTTTTATCTTCAAAAAAGGAAGTCAAAGAATTTTTTGAACAAAGACTTCAAGGAAGATTTTGAGACATCAAAAAGTTTGTTGTATAGAGTTTTTGCTTATATTTCAAGAAGGTAGACTTTTTTGTTTGAATAAATTGTTAATTGAATCGCTCAATTGTTTTTTTTTCAAATACATATAGCATTAACATGGCTGTTATACTATTATTTAGTCATTAACTTACGTTCTGGATAATATAGGTATAACGTCGAATATAGGAAAGAATGGCGTTGTCGTTCACCAAGATTCAAATACTCACTGCATCTCAATGTATATTATCAAAAAAGTGCAACACAACAAACACAAAAACTAATCTGAATATATTTTCTTTTATTCACTGTTTAAGTAAGTAAGTGGACTGATTGTTGTTAATGTTTGTCATGTTTTCTTCTACTAGAATCTGTAATTTTTGTTTTTTTAGCTTTGCACTTAACACTTACTTTAACATAAACGAAATTCTCAAGCATGTACAGAACGCTAATGGATGTGATCGGTATTGTATCAAGTGGCAAAAAGGAATTCATATCGTAGTTGTAACAACATGCAATGTGTGCAATGTTATGTTGCAGAAATTTTTCCAATTTTGTGTTTAATAATACCAGTCATGAAAACAATCACGTGATCAGTTCAAAAGAAATATAAGACATGGTTATACAGATGTCGGTTGACTGGTTTTGCGTAACATCATTTGCTGCTATATTATTAAAACAATCAACGATTTTTTATTCATTTAAGGAATATTTTTCTTTAGATGTGGCTGTAATACGATGCAAATAGAGAAAAATATTTGTAACAAAATAATCGTCTATTATTCCCCTTTGTTTGAATACATAGTTCTAAAAATTCATAAGACAATCGCATTTTTTTGTTTCGAAGAATTTTATTATAAACTAGATAGTAGAATAAATATTCTATGATATTCAATTTAGTTTAAATTAAATAAAAGATAAAGAAACATAAAAATCAAGAATCAGTGCATATATCAAAATAGCAACTAAATTTATTTCCATAAAATTTTTTTATCGATGTAAAAAAAATCTTGATATTTCATTTTTATGTTTATCAATCTGTAAATGAGCATTATTATTATCAACTTGGTAAGTAATATGATTTATAAATTGTGTATTTTATTTCAACGATTGTTACGTTGTTCATCGATTGAAAGCTAATTTCTTTGAGAAATATTTCCGTAATCGAAGAAAATACGATTAAACACCAGCAAACAAATGGCTAAGACGTTTTGTATATTTCAAATATTTGTACAAATTGTATTTCCATATTAAGAAAAAAAATAGATTTGTTCAATGTAACTTATATTTCTGCACTTTCGAGATTTTGATTTCTTGGTGTCATCTTCTTTCAATATTTTTCCCTTGGCAATTTTGTTCGTTGAGGATTCTGCCGATTGAGATTGTAACATTCCATAATTCTACATATGAGATCATACTAATTTTTCATTAGATAAAAAGTAACAAAAAAAAAAATTTTAATTTACTGAATAGATTAGAAATGTATGTCGAATTCAATAATCATTTTCTTATTGTCAATATGGCTGAGGCATTCTTTGAATTTAAAAATGAAAATAATAATGAAATATTACAAACAAATATTATGATCCATTCTAGGAATAAATTTAATTAATTCAAATAGATTTTGAAAAAGATACAAACCATGAAAAGATGCAATCCTATATCGAAATTTAAATATTGTTGTTAACTATTCATATGCAGTACACAATCTTCCTATTGAGCAAACTAATTTTTAAATATTGTTATTTTGCTTTTTCTTTTAAAATACTTTTTTTTTTCTATAGAGCCAAATCGAAATCGATCGTTTAAACAAAATAAAATGAAAAACTATGAATATGTAAATAATATCGAAGATAAGTTGGAAACAAAAATTTTCTTTGATAAAAACTAAAATTTAAATAAATATCTATTTAATAAATGTTCTCAATCATTTGTTAAATGTTGAGACTATTTTAAGATGAATGTTTCGTTTCTGTATGTTTTCCAGGGGACCATCCATTTTTCTCTAAATACTTCTCACCTGCATTTATAGCTTCTAGCTCTATTATAGTCCCCATTGAATCATTTCATCGATTAAGATATCCAAAGAAACTGATTACATCTAAAATTTCAACAATTTCACCATCATTCCAATATTTATGTAGATATTCAATAATCGGACTGTTTACAGCATTAGGTACTGTCGAGCCAACTACAGCAAAATCAAGAGCTGCTCGTTCGGCATCATTGAAAGTAGAATAAGTAGAATATTCGGAAATGTATGCCAATTTTTCTGAAGTAGCTCCATAACGTTCAGCTGTTAAGATAGTATGTCATTGACAATATCGGCAGTCTGCTTTTGAACTAGAAACATAACCAATAAGAAATTTTAAATCAGTAGTTACACGACCATGATTAGTCATCACTGCTTTATTTAATTGCACAAAAGCGATTACAATGACTGGCCGATGTTGCATAGTCAATATACTGTTTGGACAAAAATCTAATATCTAACTGAAAAAAGTAATTAATTCTGCTGATTCATCGTTCGTATTTGATGATACTGGAGAAATGAGTGGTAACGACATTGTAATATGTTGATATTTTGTATCAATAGAATTAGGATCTAAAATATACAAAGACTTTTCAGAATATGAAGAATAAGTTATGTCAATATATGCAAACGATCTTTAAATAATTATTCTCTCTTATCATTTATATTAGGCTGAGACTCTTATCGTAACAGAGTTGCCCAATAATAATCTATTTGATGAGAGAAGATCTGATTGACTTTTTACAAGGATAACCTTCACCTTTCGTTTTATAAAAAATCAACTGAAATTTAATTTAAAAGGTAAATTCTAAAGAATTGAAAGTCTAAAGACAGATCCAAATAGATCTAGTAATTAGCTTCGATAGTTTATATGTAGGAGAACTTTTTAAATAGGATTAAATAATAAAATCATACAACTAATATGAGAAATAAATATTTCAAAGATTTTTTTTATTCATCTTGAAAATTTTATAACCCAATTAAATTTTTGGTTTTTATTAATTCAAAAGAATCGTTAATATTTGATTTTACGAATGTTGAAAGTAATTTATTGTCTATCTTAGTTCATATTTTATGGTAATGATAACTAACAGATTTATGTCAATAGTTCATTTCAACCATAATCAACTTTCAAAGCCTTGTCTGATGATACCTAATTCGTAAACTTTTGCTTTTAGCAGGACAAGAGATTCTCAATACTATGAAATGTCATCTTTGTAACCACAACTTAGATATTGACGCATTCGTAAATTATTGAAAGTAATCAAAAGATTATCTTTTAGTATTATTTTTTATTTTCTGATTTCATATAAATAAAAGAGAGCTAGAGCTTTAAGATGTTCTTCTGATCATGATCAAGAAAATGATTCAAAATTTGCACATAGAACATAAACTAAATTTTTATTTGTTCTGTTACATCAACATTCAAATATTTTATTGATTTTTTATACACGTATGTAACATAGCTTTTGTTTGGTTAGATTTAATCAATATATGTTTGAATAGATGCATTATTTGATATTAATATATATATAAATGATTACAATCATGTTTTTTTTTCTTGCTTTTCTCAAAACATTTTATTTAATATTGGTTATTAAGGTTATGACTTCAGCGATATTATTTCTTACCACAAGAGTCCGATTTACAAAAGTATCGCCACTAGTGAAATGAAACTATCTTGATTAAGTAGTTATCAATAAAAATGAAAAATTTTCAAAATATAAATTGGAAAAACGTACTTTTGATCACCAATTTTTGATTTCGAATAGTGAGTTTTTCTGATCTTTTCTTGGATATTTCTACATGATTTGCGCAAATCCTTATCTACATTCAGTATTCTGTTTTCGGAGATCAAACAGATTAATGTATGGTCAAAGTGATTAGAAGATGAAGTGCATGCATCTGTAGTAAAATTATATGTTCATTTACAAATATGATTCTCCCGCCGAATGAATGTCACTCTATACACCTGACTGATCTGGCTGGTAGAACATATCAAAGGTTCTGAATGTCGCGGTGGATTTATTGCATTTTATAGGTTATTCAAAAATAGTATTGCATATGTATTAGAATAGAAATGAAATAAAGTGATCAAAATTTTCTGTAGGGTTGTGGATTCTTTTGAATTTATTTATTCTATTTGATATCGAAGAAATACATGGTTGTGACTATAAGTAATATGTATTAGAGAACAATAACATGATTCTTACAGTACACAATTATTTGTCTTTTACATAATGTATTAGTATCACCATCTTGCCGACCCGTTATCGGAAGAAAAAGACAAACTAGTTGATTTATATTATCTTCGTATATTTAAAGATGGTTCGTTATTGACTAAAGATAAATTCGAAAGAAAAATGTCGTCAAAACTACAGATGTATTTTTTGAGAGAATTAAAATTCACTAATGCATAATGCTGAAATGAAATGAGTAAATTTTATGATTTTAATCATGATTATGTTCAACACCTCCTCTTAAAATCAAAATTTATACATCATCACACATTTTACAAATGTTTGAATTTCCATTTATGAATGTCTTTGGACGAAAAATCATATGAGTTAACACTGATTGATGTCTAGTTTAGTATTATCGAGAAAATAGACCACAATAAAACAAAGTTATTTTTCAGCTATTCTACAGCAAGATTTGTTTAAGAGCATCATTTTCTAATGATTGCATATTGATTTGTGAAATATTCGATGAAAATGAATGTCTTTTTTATTACGCAGAATTTACTTGTTCGATAGATGAACATCATACAAAAGCAATGTGTTTGCTCGATTTATAAGACATCTCAATTGATATGATAGTGCAGTCATTTTTTCAATCTATATAATTTACAATGATAACTGCCACATATAACATCTTTTCAGAGAAACTTTCTTAAAACAGTAAGCCGAAGATCATTCAAAACGAATACAATTATCATGGATTGTGATCGAATACGTAAACCTACAAAATTAGGAATATATTTATTTTGTTCTGGATTTAAATTGAAAAATTTATTTGCTGCGTAGTGACTTTTTTTATGCGACGAACAACATTGAGTTGCTCAAGTGCTGTAGAGTCATGCGGATCAAAACACACAATACTTGTAGTTCGTATAGGACAAAAGCAAATAAATATCTAAAGCATTTTTTTATAGAATATGTCTGTATTCTTCTATTTAAATATATGCCAAGGACGTTTTGTCATTTAATTTTAGAACTAATAAGAAAAGAAAAGAAAAGAATCTAGAAAATGAATATAAAGATAATCTTATATTTTGTGGTTTTATTTTTCATGGTAACATTAACTAGTGAAGCTATGATTAGCTTGAAGTAGGTAATCATAAACACTTCAGTGACAGCATTATCTTTACATCACAAAGTATCAACATTCTCATTTTCTTTTTCTAGTCTAAACATTCATCAATCTGGTGACAAGTGTGGTGGTATTTGCAAAGCTAGTTCGACACATTATGTATGTGGTGATGAATGTCGTTGCTTTGTTCAATGGGCAGGATATGAAGCCTGTGAAAAATCAAGAAAGTGATTTTTTACTTTTTTTCTGTTTCTCTCATACACATGCCATTGGCACTCTCGATTGAAAGAGAAAAAAGGCGTTTTTAATGATTTTCTCTTGTTTCATGCAACTAATGAACGACTTTTCAAGAAAAAGACTTGTTCAACCGGTCTTTCGCTATTGGCAAAAGTCTTATTGATGAAACTTTGGATTGCCCAAATTTTTGTGTTATACGTGATTGAAACTCTGATTTTAAAATTTTATGAAATATTTGTTAGTATAAGATCAACCACATATGTATATATATGACTCTTTGGCAAAAACTAGACATTTGAAATGTTATTTATGTAATGTTCATTTCTAGTATTGTTCTTTTCGACCATGGATGAACATTTATGCATTGATTATGATCGTCATAGTGCCGTCATTCATCTGTCTTATCATCAATTTTCTCATATTTGCATATGCTCGATCTTCAACTCGACGTATTCAACTACAATCTGTATCGTCACAAGTAAATACTGGCAACGCTCAACAACCGAAAATCAGTTGTCGTGATTTACATCTACTTCGACAGATGATCTTCATGTTTTGCATATTTGTGAGTGGATGGACACCTGTCTACTTGATTTTAGTTATACGCGATTCAATCTTTATTTCGCCGCTTATTTTGTCAATACTTTCAGCTGTTGCTACATTGTGCTTGCTGGCAGATATTATCGATCTGTCTTTATACGACCGTGAACTGCGACAATACTTACGAGAAAAAATTCGGCAATATATTTGAATTTGATGAATAATTATTTAACTAAAATTATTAATAAAATTATTTGCAAATCTTGATTAACATATACTTGTACTATTAATTAAATGTATATAAATAAATAAATAAATAGAGATTGATTTAGTAAAGCTCACTGAAACTTTTGTATCGAAATTCAGTCAATTATGGTTTGCCTCTGATTTCAGTACTAATCAAGTTTTGCTGCGCTCACCATACAATAATGAAGTAAATCATTTATCTACTGCTGCGTGGCGAATGTCAGTAAAGATTTAAATGTTTCATTCTTAAAATAACGAGTAGAATATGTATATGTGAGTAGTTATGTGAAGAGAACATCTAGATCAACATCCATAGTTATACTCACTGCATCACTTCATAGTAGAATCACTAAATATGATAGTCACAGTCAAGAAGCGAATGACTAATGAATTCAAAGAAAAGACAAAACATTCCCCACATAAAAATATTGTTTATCAACTATGAGCTATTTTGTTAGATGTAAACTCGTCTATTAAATGAAAAAACTTTTTCATTAGCAAATGTAGAAAAATTTATTTATAATCGTAAATTAAAAAAAACTTCGATTATTTTTTCTAATACATTCTTGTTATATATCGAGTAGTTCATAATTGATGGATATTCAAGTTTGATGTGTGTATTTCCATCAATGACATATTCAACTAAATATTATATAACATAGGAAAATAAACAATCTTTCTAATATTTATTATAAATGTCATATAGATATAGATATGCCTTATCTTTTAAAGTCAGTATTTTTTTTTCTTTTTTATTGTGTATGCATTACTCTGCAACTTTCATATTCTACGTAAATATGATAATGCATATTCATTAGTTAGGCAAAATGTGTATATTGAAAAACATCGTATTTGTTTTTATTCAAGCATTCATCTTATGTTTTTGTTTATCTATCGTATCAAGTACAATTAGTCCTTGTGCAAAATGGAATACAACAGGTGCAACAGTAGCTGGAACTGGTGAAGCTGGTAATTCTAGTTATCAAATTAATTCAGCAAAAGGAATTTTCATTCATAAAGAAAGAAGTGAATTATATGTTGCTGATTTTTATAATAATCGTGTTCAAAGATTTGCACTCAATGATCCATCAAAGATGGGTATTACAATCGCATCTAATATAGAAAATCCAATGAAAATCTATGTCGATGATGATACTAGTGGACCAACTGTTTATGTTTCACTACGATTTAAAAATCGTGTTGAAAAATGGATCAATGGAGCAACACAAGGTGTTCAAGTTGGTGATGAATGTCAATTATGTTCAGGTGTATCAGTTGACAAAGAAAAATATGTTTATATGTCAGAATCAAATAGACATCGTGTTATTCAATGGTCACCTCGAACAAATATGACAATTGTTGTCGCTGGAAAGACCGATGCTAATGGATCAACAAGTGGTCTACTTGATCATCCTCAAGGAATCTATGTGACTAGAGATGGAAATATCATTTATGTAGCTGATATGTGGAATAGTCGAATTCAAAATTGGACACAAGATTCACGTGAAGGAACTACAGTAGCTGGATCAAGTCAAGGAACTCAAGGTCATGATCCTGAAACTTTAAATTTTCCGAATGATGTTATTGTTGATGAAGAAACAAATGTTGTTTATATTATTGATACATCAAATCATCGAGTTCAACGATGGAGACCATTTGCATCTCAAGGTGATACAATAGCTGGTGACCAAGGTATGTTTTTTTTAATATTATTTATATTTACAATATAACGATTGATTAATATTGACATTTATCTTGTGTCTGTTCTTTTGTTTTTTTTTTGTTAACTGAAAGGTGCCGGTAATGCAACTAATCAATTATATAAACCAGCTGATTTAGCATTTGATATGAAAGGAAATCTTTATGTTATGGATATGGAAAATAATCGCGTACAAATGTTTGAATTAATTGACAATCGACCTTGCGCACATACACCAATAGGTAATTATGAAATATCTTATTTTTCTAATACTATATTTCATTTTTATTTATAATTTTAGCAAGTTCATCAATGCTCGGGTTAGTCGAATAATAAAATATTCTTTTGATATATGAACAATGTTATAGATCTTGCTTAACAACAATTCTTGTGTCGGTCCTGTCATTCATATTTATGATTATCATTTAATTCTATTGAATGATTACTACATGAAGATATTCTATAAATTTTTTTTCTTTCACAAAAAAAAATAATAATAAATAGATGCAATCGATTTTTATAAGCTCACTTAATTCTCTCATAGGCTATGGATTTATTTACATTTGCGTGTATACTTTACAATACATTAGTAAAGAATTAAAGGTCATGCGATAATTTCTATGCTTTCTGTTGATATTCATAAATCGGTTAACCCACATGTACATATTAATCTTTATAAACTATATAATATCAATGATATAAAAGAGCCCTATGGATATTTTTAATAAGGAAGTGGCTATGTACACCCAGGTGCACATAGCCACATGGCTATGTACACTCGAGTGCACATAGCCACATGGCTATGTACACTCGAGTACACATAGCCACATGGCTATGTACACTCAAGTACACATAGCCACATGGCTATGTACACTCAGGTACACATAGCCATGTGGCTATGTGCACTCAGAAAGTTTAAGTCAACTATTTGGAAAATCTCATGCTATAAATAATCTTCTTTGGACTTAACTATTCAGGTAAATAGGATATTACTACTTGTTTTCATTTTTAATTTCATTTCATAAATCATTTATTATTTATTAATATCAAACAAAATTAAAAATCATATTTTACAATTAAAGATCCAAACAAATAAAATCATATTAAGTACAAATCACGTATAGAAAACAAAACATAATATACAAATATTTTATTTCAAATAAAGATCAACTAATTTGCAATTGTTTCTAGTACTTCCTCTCTTAGGCTTTGAAGGAAATCGTTGTATTTCATTATTTTCAATGCAATTAACATAATGATTACGTAAAGATTTTTGATCATAAAATAATGATGATGGAATATCTCCATAACAAAGAGATGTGGCGAAGGCTAATGCGAATAATCCACAATCATGACCACCAACTTGTTGCTGTACATTTTCAAATGATAAAACAACTTTTTCTTCACCAGGTAATACATCTTGAAAAAATTTGACTAATGATTCTGTTGGATAAGATAGAGAATCATAAACTTTCCAAATATTTTCAGATTCTAAATTTGCTACTGTTAACCAATGATTGCTGTTAGCATTGAAAATAAAGATCGAATTTTCTAATGAGCCTGTATATAAATGTATTTGTGCCGGACCGCATAAACCATTAATATTGGGAAACTCTTTCTTCAGTAATTCAAAGAATAAATATATATGTAAATCAGTTAACCACGTTGTGTTGCCGTACACATCACGAACAGATTCTACTTTTTTATTACGTTTATACTTATATGTTTGAAGATCTGGTGAAACTTGTTTATAAGTTCTTTTATTATTTCTTTGTTTATCAATTTTGTTATTTGTTCGTTTATAAGAAACTAATGATGTTTTGCCACGAGGTCGACCTCGAGGATTGATAACTGGCGAATAACTTAAAATCAATTGATTTGTTGATAATGGTTGATCTTCGTCTTTCGCTTCTTCTTGTGTTAGTTCTAAGTTTAGTAAAGCTTCTTCGTATTCATCACGCAATTCCGTGTCATATTCTTGTTCCAGTGCTTCTAGATTAATCTTCATATCTTGTTGTTTTTTAACTGTTTCTTCATGGTTGAGTACTGTTTGTTTCGTTGATGGCTCTTGTTGTATATCATCATTTGACTTTGTAATAAAGTGTGGCTCTGTTTTACATCCTGGTTGCTCCATGTCTTTACATTCCAAACTGATTGCGTAATTATACAATTCTTTAAATTTATTTACATTGATTAGATCTAAAACAATATTGAGAAAAGTATGATGATCACGAAATTCTTCCGTTCCACATTGAGTTATACGAGCTGTTAAGAGATCCAAAGTTGGCTTTACGATATTATACTTGTCATTAATACTTAAAGTTTGGTGTCTCTTAGGTGCCATTTGAGTTATTTTGCATTGTAAATTGAAATTTTGTTTACTGTCGTTATATGCGGTTTCGTTTAAATAATCGTCAACTGTAGCTTTTAACCAGCGCTTATTAACTGATAAAATTTCTTCAATCGTTTTGGCTTTATCAATTGTTTCATCATACAAGATGTCAAATAAAAATATCAGATGTCGGCATGGTAATTGATTCTGTAAAAAAAATTCGCAATCGCAAAAAAGTAAATCCTCATATGAATCACGATGAACAATGCTAGAAGTTATAAAATGATTTTTATCGTCGTCTTTTTGACCAATTTTCCATTTATTCTCTTCAAGTTCTTCTATGAAATAATGTTTCATTTTTAATTCTTCATTCTGTTTACGCAATAAATCGATTGCTTTATTCACTAGTTGAAAACCAAATAGTTGAACCAATGTTGAATCATTACCATTGTAAATTTTTTGTTTCAAGTTGACGCATATATTCATTTCTTCAACTCTGGCATCCTCTGCAGCTAAAATCAATTTTGTTACACATTCTGATATGTGCATGTTAGGTGATATACGATCTTTCAATGTACGATTAAAGCGTTCCAAATGGTTATTGGTATTCGTATTGAAGTTGAGTAGATTTTTCCGATACTTGGTTTGCCACATTTCACAACAAGATAACCAATTTAGTTCAAAATATTGATAAAAATTAGTTCCTTCTGATTCAGTTCTAATTTCTTTCAAGTAAATTGCTGACATTTGATCATTGTCGTAAAGTAATCGACGAATATTTTTCATTATTTTCATTCGGTTTGACAATGGGATTTTAAGTTTATGAACTTGTAGCTTTAAATATTTTAGGACGTGAAAAGTGCATAGTAGTACTCTTGCATTAACGAAATAATTTTGTAAAATATCAATGTTTGTTAAATCTTTATCAACCATTATAACCTGAGTTTCCTGTAAATCATTGTGATCACGCATTGCAGAATAAAAAAATTCTAAATTATCTTTGGTGCCACTAGTCATTAAACAATACGCAACAGGTACTCCTTTTAAGTTTGCGTTTTGCGTCATACATATGTAAAGTTGATAATTCTCTATATTAATTTTGAAGGTTGAATCGAGATGTAATATGTTCGGATACTTTTGAAGCCATGATTTCATTTCCATAGTTTGAATGTATAGGCATTCTAGATTTCCATTTTCATTCAGTTTGATTTGGATTGAATTATTTGGATTTTCATTTAAAATATCATCTATCAAAATTTGCAGTAATTCTGGATCAGTTAGATTTCCAACCATATTAAATTTTATCTTATTTTTAAAATTATTTATATCTTTTCTAGTTAGATTAATATCATATTTTTCGTTCAATAGTTTTCGACTATTATATGTTGTAGCATTTGCACTAATCAGCGTTTTGCATAAGTCGTGTGCTTCTTTATTTTCTGTTAATCCTTTATTTCTTATAAATGAATAATTTTTGTAAATTCTTTCATCTATAGGATGACTATGTGTTAAGTTTTTGATGTTCATAAAAACAATTTTGTTGATTTCTGTATCATGCTTAATTTTAAAAAAAAATTCGCATTCAATTCGTGCTGATTCTTGATTTGGTCTTGATCCATCTTTGATATTTCTTCGAACAGGACCGCTATGATGACAAACATATTTGACATGTTCGTAACGAAAACGGTCGAAAAACTCCTTCATTGTTTTTTCATTGTACTTCTTCGATGAACGCTTAATATTTACAGGCTGATGATAATGATTGCACCAATTTAAAAATTGTTCTTCAAAATCCTTCCAAGTGTCGAATTGTTTGGTAAAAAATGAGTTTTTATCGTCTTGCATGTGTTGTGATAAGACTTGGGATGAGAAAAGTATTTTCTGTTGAATAATAAGTCAAGTTTCAGTGATAATGGATAGGTATATAGTTATTACGAATGAACATTGGTTGGATACATTCACTTAGAAAGTGTTAAAAAGCAATAACATAAGAAAGATTGGAACGAAAATTAATTAGTGCATATTGATACAGAACCGACTCTCGCATTGCAAGGTAATTGGCTTTTTGTACATGCTCATGTCCAATTGTGTAAGCCAATTAAGAAAAAAAACAAACGTTTCTTTCCATTGCCAATTATCAGAAAATTGTTGCATTCAGTAGACAAGGAAATTATTAAGTTAGTGTAACTTTCTGTAACCATTGTGAGTAATAAAAGACGACAATATCCCCCAAAGCGTAAGGAAGGAAGTACTAGAAACAATTGCAAATTAGTTGATCTTTATTTGAAATAAAATATTCGTATATTTTGTTTTGTTGTCTATACTTGATTTGTACTTAATATGATTTTATTTGTTTGAATCTGTAATTGTAAAATATGATTTGTAATTTTGTTTGATATTAATAAATAATAAATGATTTATGAAATGAAATTAGAAATGAAAACAAGTAGTAATATCCTATTTACCTGAATAGTTAAGTCCAAAGAAGATTATTTATAGCATGAGATTTACCAAATAGTTGACTTAAACTTTCTGAGTGCACATAGCCACATGGCTATGTGTACCTGAGTGTATATAGCCATGTGGCTATGTGTACTTGAGTGTACATAGCCATGTGGCTATGTGCACTCGAGTGTACATAGCCATGTGGCTATGTGCACCTGAGTGTACATAGCCACTTCCTTTTAATAAACTGAAAAGAACGACTAATCTGTGTGAAACTTTATGAAACAACAGTTTCTTCAAGAATCTGAAGAACTTCTTTGGATTCTTCATTGTATTGTCTATTTGTGATTTGACATGTTATGTATAACAAACGAAAATTTGATATGTCAAATACATGATTATACATCTCAAGTATAAAAAACTTAAGTTCATTCACTTAACCACTGTCTTTCTAATATTCAGATAGAAAGTTTGATTACTGATAAAATATGTTATGTTATTTCTTATATAGAACGATCGATCTCAACGTGCACTTGATGCTACAGTTTCATATTTAATTTGTAATTATGTCTCTTTTTGAGATATAGATCGGCTAGTACTACTAGACTTTTCTCATTATTGTTACTATTATAGATAAACTGTACGTGTTGTAATACGAAATACAGTATAAAAATCGGGAAACAATTTTAAACTCAACATATTAATACTTTATTCGATTAAAATTTATTTTTATTATCAACTATGTATCAAACATATAATTTTGTGATAAAATAACTTATATTAAAGAAGAATAACTTTGAACGCTAAATATGCTGAAATTCTTATACACATACGTTGATATTCTATAATGAAAAACTGTAGAAGTAGCAGGTAATATAGAATAGAGAGAGATAAAAATAAAAACGAAAAAGCTAATTAACAAATGATATCATTATCGTCAAATGCACCCGGGAACAATAAAAAGATGAACAATCACTTTTGTTGTATCACTCATCAGTCAAAACCTTTGACAGATGTTGAATTCACTATCAATTTTATTCGTCGAGATAGAAATATAACAGCAATTAATAAGATTTGCTACATATTAAAAACACATTTGATTTAATATATTTCAACATGAATTCCTTCGAATTCACGACAATAGTGAACTCTATTGATAAAATATACAAATGGATATGTCTGGAAAGAATGAGAAAAAGTACAGCTGATCAAAAATTTGCACTGATATCTATCGAGATATTTCGTCATTGAAAATTTTAAAAAACTGATCAATTTTCTTTTCTTTATAACTATTCAGTTAGAAAAAGAAATCTTTGTCTATTAGCTGATATAATTTTGAAGATGATATATGACTCGTATTTCTTCTATATTTAATCTTAATCGTTTATTTCAAGTAACATCAATTTTTACTTTCAAACATTTTTGTACTTCACACACATCTACAATGGCAACAAATCAACAAGGAAATATTATTATTAATTTAGCTGGTGATGTTATGATTGGTAAAATTTTGAAATTTAATTATTTATTTTTTTGTTACTTCTCTATGAATTCTATTTGAAGGTCGTTTAATTGATCAATTACTTCCAACTTCTGTTTATAATCCTGAAGAAGCGTCTATTGTTCGTCAATTTCGATTATCTCGAAGTTCATATTTTCCTTATTTACAAGAAGATAAATATAATTATGCAACTGTTTGGGGAAATACAATTCCATTGTGGAAAATGGTAAAATATATCTTATGAATATTTTCAAAAAAAAAAAAGAAAATAATAATTATCATTGAATAGGGAAATTTAAATATTATTAATTTGGAAACAGCTGTAACTACTCATGAGAAACTATGGCCTGGTAAAGTTTTCAAGTATATTGTTCGTATGATATTATAATTTGAAAAAAAATGTTTTTGTTTTAGTTATCGTACTCATCCTGCAAATATTGCATGCTTAACAATAGCAAATATTCATCATGTTTCTCTTGCTAATAATCATACATTAGATTTTGGAATAAAAGGACTTGAAGAAACATGTGAAAGTTTAGATAAATCTGGTATATCATATGTTGGTTAGTCATTTTTAAATTTTCGTTATTTGTATTTTAAACATTTTGTCTCGTTGTTTATAAATAGGTGCTGGTAAAACACGTGAACATGCTTTTGGTCCAGTTTTTATTGATGTTCCTATAA
Organism: Rotaria sp. Silwood1; assembly: GCA_905250075.1. Lineage (NCBI taxonomy): Eukaryota > Metazoa > Rotifera > Eurotatoria > Philodinida > Philodinidae > Rotaria > Rotaria sp. Silwood1. The sequence continues at coordinate 307,977 of CAJNOP010000195.1, forward strand.
CAGTTTCACCCATTGTTGAAAAATTAAAACCTATATCAATCAATAGTGCAGCACCTCGTTCTTCTACGTCACTTAGAATTGGTTTACTTTCAGCATCTGATCATCCATCAGATTGGTCTTCTGTTCCGTCATTTCATCTTCTAACTTATTATGATCTTCCATTACTTTATACTCAACTTGAACCTCTTATTACAAATGCTCGTTTGAATTCTGATTTCGTGATATTTTCTGTTCATTGGGGTCCAAATTATCAATGGATACCAGATAAAAAAATTCAAGAACTTGCTCATTGGATGATTCATCAAGGAGTTGATCTTATACATGGACATTCAAGTCATCATCTACAAGGTATAAAAATTGTTCAACGTCAAAATGGAACTCATGGTTTAATTATATATGGTTGTGGTGATTTTGTTGATGATTATGCTATTGATCAAGAATATCGAAATGATCTTGGTGCGCTTTTTCAATTACATCTATCAATATCATCACAAAATGAAAAATTAAAATCAATTCGTCTTCAATCACTTTCAATTTTTCCTACACGATGTTCTAATTTTCAAGTGAATCGATTAAATTTACAAGATATTGATTGGACATGGATAAAAGAGAAATTTGTTCAATTAAGTAATATTGGTGAAAGAATATGGACACATGGTCAAAATAACGATATAAAAATTGATATTGATACATAAGAACAAAATTGATACATTATTGTTTTTTTATATAAAAGTTTTTTTAGAATGTAAAGATATAAATCTAATAACTTGTGTTTTCTAGCAGTTATATACATAAGAGTTCTTCTTGTATTAATTAACTTCTTCTAACGAATAGTACATCTTAGATCTCTGTTATACTTCAAATTTTGAATAATATTGCATTTGACAGTAAAAAAAAAACCAATTCTCATTAGCTAGAGTCCTGCGCGGGTTTGATTTTTCGAACCCGCACCCGACCCGAGGTCTTTTAGTCGTACCCGTGCCCGACCCGACCCGACAAGGCTCAACCCGAGCCCGACCCTACCCGACAAGGTTCAACCCGAGCCCGACCCGACCCGAGGATAGTTGGACCCGAGCCCGACCCGACCCGAGAGATTTAAATTCGTTTATTTTATAAAGATACATCAGTTTATTGCAATATTAAGCATAAAAAATGATAGAAGCTTTATAGCAATAAAAAACACATAGATAATCATGATTGCAAAAAAAACCATCACAACTTAGTATGATCACATTTCCATTCAAATACATACATTTCAAACAGTTAAGATCGATAATGATCATAACAATAAGTATCGTACAAATATCAATAATACATCTTCAATTTATACAAAACAACTGAAAAATTTCGTAAAAAAATAAGAGAGTCAAGTGATTCTGGTGATATTTGTTGACGTCGAACTTCAAGAATCCGACCTGTTTTACTGAATATTCTTTCAGATACAGCAGAACCTGCAGGTACTGCTAAGAGAGAACATGCCAATAATGATAACCTAAGGAGAATCAAATTTAAATTAATTTATTGAATTTTTTTTGTGCATTTAAGGAGAATGATATAGTAATCAAGAAACTCACTTTTTGTATATAATAGAGTGTTTTTGCCACCGTTGTAAAAGTGATTCTCCTTTTGGGTATGATATTTTCGCTTTAATATAATCATCTACTTTATCCATCGGCCTCTTATCATCATCGTCTGATGATGAGTCTACAAATGCATTAAAAGACTTGAGAACATCGTGTACAGTGTCTATTTTAATACGTTTTTGATGTGTTGAGGAGTTGTTGTTGGTACCTGTCTCTGTTGTTTCTTCATCGACTTGTTGATCTATAGCTAGAGCTTTTAAAAGTATTCGTATATTTTTAATAACAGCATTACGTTCTGATTTCATTAGACTCTGAGAATCATTGATCAATAGAATTGAGTTTTATTATTCTATGAGTTTAAGACGAACGAAAATAGAGGGCAAAAGCATACATACGCAAAAAAATCTGACCCGATAAAAACCCGACATTTTTTAATTTCAAACCCACACCCGACCCGACCCGACGGCTGACAGACCCGTACCCGACCCGACCCGATAAGATTGAACCCGAGCCCGCCCGCACCCGACAAGATTGAACCCGAACCCGCCCGCACCCGCGGGTCGGGTTGCAGTACTCTATCATTAGCAAACATATTTATTTAAAGTTGAACGTTATTCGAATTGCTTATCTTAAATTTATACTTTTTATTGTTAATTAATCAAATAGACATTTTCAACAATCAGATTAATATTTCATTATAAATTAAAAAATCTTTATATGATTTAGCGATGTTTAATATTGGTTATAGAAATATAATGAAAAAAATCAAAATAGGATGTGTGTCTGTATGGGAGTAGATAAAAACAGCATATACACTGATTCATCCACATTTCGAATCTAGAGATCTCGATGGATACACCATGAATTAAAAATCTAAAATAAGACAAGACGATGAGCAATCTATAATATCACACCGAGTAATATGATTACTTGTACGAAAAACTTTACTAGGCATCGAGTGTTGGTGTAAGCTTTGATAATTGAACTGACTTTTGGTTATCGTTGATCTGATATCCGAATCGAATTCGGTTAAATCAATAGAATAACAAAGTAAGAATAAAATAGTTTTGTTCAAACATTCTTTGCTTCTAAAGTTCATGAAGTATGTGAATCGTAATAGTTTATAGTATGAGTATATTTGATGCTTATTCTGATCTATCTACTCATCCAACCATATCCTTAATGAAATTTTTAAAAAAACTTCGAAATCCTTCTATACAAAATATTATTTTTTAAAACTGCTATATTTCTTCAAGTGATAATATTCAACTTTTGATCGATAAGAAGAAAAACCGAAACTACTCAGTATGACTTATTAGTTTTACTGCTGAAAATGAGTATTCTTCATAATATATCCTACAATAATCACATTTCTCTTGTTTTCCTAGAAAATAAAACCTGTTCGATAAGAAAAAAATTGTGAAGATTTGATCTATCAATCGGTGGATCGACTAAATACTTTTCGATTTTTAAAACCGATTCGATATTTAGGACCATTACTGGAGATAGTTGAACATGAACTTGACATATTGGATATAACATGAGTTGATCTATTATCCAAATCAATATTTGAATCATAAACTATAAATTTCCTGTCGATTTTTGATGGAAGAAAATTATTTTCCGTCAAATATCGAATGAAATCATCATTTCTGTTAATTGCATTTATTCTACCAACATTAAATAATCTCATCATAACAATAAAGTTCATCTCATCAATTGATGATTTTTCGAATACATTTTGTGCTAACTGCAAATCTCTATATAAACATAATTGTTTCAATTTTTTAAATTCCATTGTCGATTTTACAAATATTTCATAACGAAATTCAAAATAATTGAATTTTTTATTCCAAAATAATAATTTATCAATATCATTTTCTGGTACACCATCCTTACATGCTAATGATTCGATTTTTAATCTTATAATATTAAAATTTCTAAATTTTGTATCGACTAATGTTTTAATTTGTTCAATAATATTAGGATATGTTCCAACATGATATAATGATGTTATTAACTGTTTGATATTATTACCATTAATTAAATGAAGAAAAATAGGTTTTAATTTATTTATTTTACAGATATTTAAAAACTCTTTTATATTACAATTTTCAACAGTAATATGAACTTCAAATGTATCATCAATAATATTTGTTGGCACGAGTTCATTAATTATTGTTTTATATTCATCACTTTTCATTCTAATATAATCAATAACAAAATCAATATTTTTATTATTATTTATATATATATCTTTCATTTCATATAGTACATATGTTACACGTTTAAAATCATCTATTGATTTTGTTCGAATTAATTGTTCACCTATATCTAAATATCTTAAACCATGAAATAAATATTTCAATAGTCGATCTTCATCGATAGTTGTCGTATGAATAGCATCACATAAAAATTGATCAATAGTTGGATTAGTATAAGATTTTGATTGAGAACAAATTGAATCATTTTCATTATTATCAATTATATATTTAAAACTATCATTATTTTCATAAAATATAACTTGTTTTAATCTTAATGGATTATAATATTTTGATAAATATATTGTTTTATAATCAATATTATTTCTTAAAATAAATTCATTTGGATAAAATAAACATTCAACAGCTAACATATAATTTTTTTCTAATAATATTTCAAAATTTTCACATGTATGAATTGTTACATCACAATTTTTTAATCGTTTTAATTCAAATGAATGAAAATAATCAAAATCTCTTCGAAATTTTAAACGTTTACTTTTCTTACTATTTTCAATTTTCATTACAATAAGAAAATCACGATCTGATTTTTCATGATTAGTACCATAAACCCATGAACCAAAATTATAAATATTTGTTATATGATCATCATTTAATTGAAGTTCTTTTTTAATGGACGATAAAATGGTTTCCATAGATACTTTTGATAAATCTGTAATGTGAATATAGTGAAAAAAAATACATTTAACTATTAAATTCTATTGAGATTTTATATATTATATCAATGTCACCTCCGCTATAATGGGGATCTAAAGTTATCTAAAAATCTAAAACTTTGCTGTGAAACATTACGAACATAGCCGTTGTCGCGATTCTGATGGACAATAGCTAGGAGATTACAAATAAGCTAATGGAGATGTGGAGAGCCCTCCTGACTATGCTGTAAATTCTAGCAATGACCTTCAAGAATAGATATATCTTAAAAGTCCCATCGCAATGTCCCAGACTATTCGATATTAGTAGCTGCTGGCCATAATTGCACAACGAGTAGAGATACAGCGTGCTTGTTCAAATGAAGTATAGTTTCGTAAGTTTCGTAATTGTTTATCGCATAACGAGAGAAAAAGAAAGAAAATTGATTGGATCATCTCTTTCAGTCAATGAATGCAGCATCGAAAGGTGGGGTAGCTAGACATCGACATGGCCAGTCCTTTTTGACCACGGTCATCCATGGTCACGATCATGACCCTGAGTTCCGAAAATTAAATTGTGTGTATTAGTGCGATATCTGACAATTGTCCATGTTCGTACACTGATTCTTCGTAGGATACCTTTTATTTTTTCAGTGTTTTATGTATGGCACAGATGCTTCTCAATTGAAATATATGTTTTCGAAGCACTTTTAGAAGAATGTAATGAAATATTCGAAATCAGTACACGAAATCATGCCTCATAATGTGTCTTTTAGCTGTTTTAGTTTTCAATGAGATTAAAGTATAGATTCGCACTCAATCGTAAACTGTAGATCTGCAAAGACAATCAACTAAATTGATGATGTTTAGTTATGGTGATGGCACGGTCGTGTAAAAAAAGTAAGACCTTGAGTTTCTCTGAAATTCTTCCTAAAAATTGGAGTGTATCAGTACAATCGATATGATTATATCAGTAGGTTGCTAAAATGTTACACACTTTTTGGTTATTAATGCAGTTTGTGAACAGCCGTTAATTGTCTGGTCAAAGCTACACTTACTGATCTCTTTTGTTGTTGAATTTCTATGCACTCCTGTTGTCCATGAAACGGATCAACAAAGCAGCGTAGAAAGTCGGGTAATCTCTAAACTTTTATAAGACAATCTGATAATATTACCAAATAGGAGACCAGGTTTTCCTTTCTTGATCTGCTGGTCTATGCCTTTGCGATCGATTATAATTTCGAAGGTATTAACTGTCTTAGAATCCTATGCACAGTGACATGGATACCATCGATGTCAAACAGATATTACATCCACGCTTACATACCCTCGTCCACCCTCAGCGAACTATTAAACCTATATGATAGAGTGACGGAAGATATTTTGTTTTCTAGAAGTCTATATAGATTAATAAATACATACATGAGATAATAAAGACTTTTTATAACAAGAAATATCCAATATCTAAATCAATCAATCAAATAGAAATATTTCTGTAACTATCTTTTGCTGTAAGTGAAAATAAAATATTTTATACAAAAAAAGAAAGATAGAAAAAAAATTTCGACCTAATCAAAACACATTCTTCAAGATACATACGTATTTCGTCAATAATATGATGTTCGAAACTAGTGAGAAATGTACATAAGTTCTAGTTTCGTAGTATATCTAATTGGATTCTATCGTATTTTTTCTTCGATATATATTAGTTTCAATTAGTTGAATCTCTCAGAAATATGCTGTAGTTCTTCTATTAGTTCCAAAGTTTTTTGTAGTTTTAGACTTTGCAGAATGGCTCGATATTATAAATCTATCGAGCATGTCGAAATAAAACAGTGCATCAACTTGCTTATGGATCGAACATAGAAATGTAAACTCAATAAAAGATATTTCACATATAATCAAATGAACAAATGACTGTAATAGTTGATTTTCCAGTCTCTTAATTAAATAATATAAACATAGTAGGGAACTTCATTTAGAAAACGAAAATATTATTAAATTCGACGAAATCTCATTGAGTTTTTGTTCAAACTTCACGAGATTACTGATTCAATATACTTTGAATAATATCCATATTTTAATTATAGTTCTAACATGTTGTCATAAATACTTTTTCGTCATATGACATCAATTAAACCTTTATGCAGCAAGTTATTTCGTATGCTCATGTAGTTCTGACTGTATTGTGGGTTTTTTTTCAAAGTTATTTCTAATAGGATTGATATAATAAAAAGGTAAAAAATGAAGTATTTATTTGTAATTGTAAGATAATTGTACCTTAAACAAGAATTGTATTTTCTCTAATAGAATAAAATTTTTCGACATATTCTTTTTGCACAATAGATAACATCTGTCATACTACTTTTATGAATACTTTTAAAAATAAATCATGAATCAATGACAAAGAAACAATCAGAAATAGAGTCATTGGATGATCATAACAATCGTCCGATGCTATGCTCGATCAGCAGAACCTCAATCAATCACAAGCTTAACAATTCTATGCATTTTTTTTTATTGGATTAATGTTTGTTTTTTCGATTGAAAATATATAATTTCTAGCATCAGTGCTTATTGCAATAGTCAAAATAAGATGTTTTTTGTTGTGGACTTTTCATAATTTATCAGAATATGTTATCATAAAAAAACGATTTTGTGATGATAACTGTTCCTATTTGATTCATAAATTGATCAATGGAAGAAAAAAAACACTACAGAAGTGTTGCTTGTGTTGTAGATAATATTGTTAGAGGAAGAATTTGCCGCGACAAATACACCCACAAACTACCGTTTGTATTGTTGGCATGCTATCATTAATTAACATAGATTTTATTGATCAATGATGTTCATGAAATCGTAATCTTTCAATATAAAATTATAATTTTTGATAAATCATTGTAGAAATCACTTATTGGTGACTTTAAGTAAAGACATGATTGTTCAAAGATAGAATAGTGGTATACTCTTCGATCTATCCTACTATTAAAAGAAAACGAGAAGCTTGTTTCTTTTCTTCATATGTTTATAATTGACAACACAGATATATAACTGTACAAAGACAAGATTTGTATTGCAGATACAAGAGTAACAAGAGAATATTCCATCAGCAATAAATAGGATTCGAGTCTATTATAAAATTAAAAAAACTGACTTGTTTTTCTTATTTGTTATACTTTTTAGCAATTTAATAATATGAGATGAGATTCGATTTTCTATAAATAACTGAACATATTTATTACATTGTTTTACGTTAAACTATGTTATTTTGCTTAATAAACCATAGTTTAATGAACGTTTGTTATATAATCCATGACTGGGACAGTCAGTTGAGTTTAGAACTATAAATAGTTAAGTAATTTTTATTTTCTAAATGAAGAGAAAATTAATGTACTCAAGTACCTTTTCTAAACAAGCTATAATTATAATTAAACTATTGTTCCTTTTCCCCCTATTAGTTTTCTTTAATGAAAAAAGAAATTTGTTCACATTCACCTTTCTTATTAGTAATATGCGTTCCCAACTCGTAATAACGACACCTGATATGTATATGTTAAAAATGAAGGATGAGCACAAATAGATACATCCTTTCTTTTCCTTAGTGAAAGAACAACAAAAAGTGTCGTAAAATTACATGTGATGAAGAAAAAAAAAGAATCAATGAATATTTCTTTTTCTTTCTTTTATGCAGCGAAGACGAAACAAATAATGCTAATAAAGAAAAGCGAAAATATTGTTTTAATACTGCATATTAACATCGTACTGCTAATTGTTGGTACCAGAGGTGATGTTCAACCATTTATTACGTGAGTCATCATATCTATAAAATAATCAAATTCTAATAAAATAATATTCTTCTGTTATTTGTATTTTAGGTTTCGGTCAGGCACTTTTAGCAACTGGTCATTGTGTTCGTATAGCTACACATGAAACATTTCGTAAATTTGTTCGTAGAAATGGCCTAAAATTGTTTCCATTAGCTGATGATTCAGCTGAATTAATGTCTTTTGCAGTGAAAAATGCAGGTATACTTCCTTCAAAAAGTAGTATTGCTGTCGGTGATGTAACAAAATATCGTCAAGTTTCCACTGAAATTCTTGCTTCAACATGGCGTGCTTGTACTGTTGAAGATGATAAAACAGGAAAATCATTTAGGGCTGAAACTATTATTGCTAATCCACCATCCTATGGACATATGCATTGTGCACAAAAATTACAAATTCCTCTACATATTATGTGTACAATACTATGGTCACCAACAAATGTTTTTCCATATTCATTAATTAATGTTGATTATTCGAAAAAATCTGTAGAAAAAGTTAATATGTTATCGTATAGTGCTGTCGAAATTTTGATAAGTAAATGAAAGACATACTTAAATATGTTTTATTTTACTTTGTATTAGACTTGGTTGGGTATGGATAATATTATGAATAAATTTCGTAATGATGGTTGATGAACGTGTACTTTATACATACTGTTGGGTCACCATTACTTGTACCAAAACCAAATGATTGGGGATCACATATTCATATCTCAGGATTTTTCTTTTTTGATCATGATGCAACTACTAATACAAAGCAATCTGATGATCTTATTAAATTTCTTGGTCTTAATGATTAACATTGTTATGATTCGTGGCTCTTATGAATCATACAGGACAATGCAGCAAGTTGGAACGACCACGGAATGAAGAAAAAGATGACTCTTCACGGGACTCGAACCACGTACCTTCTGCTATCCGGGCAGATGTTCTAAGCTAGTTAGACTAGAAGAGACATCTCATCTTCGTTTTATGTACAGAGGGAAACACTCTGTACATAACAGTAACTTAGTTTTATTAAACCTGGTGAACAATTTGAAGCAATAATCCTTTGTGTTAAATTAACGAACACCTTTGAAGAATGAGTGTCAAAATTGTAAAACTTTTTGTCAAAGCATGACAGAACATTGTGATATTCTTTGTTGTTAAAGTTCCTGTTAAAGGAACTCATAGTATAGTAATATTCCAAACATACCCAACGAATATGACTATTATTAGTAATTCTTGAGATGAAGCTTCTGGTAGTCCTACCTTTCGAATCATAGATGAATCTACACATGAAAGTTGTAAAGTATGGACTACAACAACAAACAAAGCATAACGAGAAGTGGTATACTCATATAATTTATACAATTGTGCGATTATGTGTTTTTTTTGAATAAGAATTTCTTGTGTTATTGGCACGAATAACCTCAGTTTTCTTTTGTTGATCTCTTGCATTTCTATATCAATAGGATCAAAGAATTTATGCACTTCATCATTCGATTTTCCTACAGGTTCTATAGCATCAACAATCTGATCGTTGACTGCCTCAGTGTGTAATGGAATAAGTTGATGACCATTATTATCACAAAGAGAAGCTAATTGAATATTATCAATACATAGCACGGTTGCAAAAGCAAAACATCGTTGAATATCTTTCAAACACAAACATTCAATTCTATTAAGAATTTCTGTTTGAATCTATACAATAGTAACTTATCGTAAAAATTATATTTACGAAGAATAAAATACAATGACTTATTCATCTCTAGATATTTAGTAGGAAAAAAAAATGTTCCAATGACGCATATGATGGTCTTTGACGACATACAAGAAAGTAATGTGATGAATTCTTTTTTTCTTTTTCGTCGTTTTTTTCTATTATCAGCAACAAAACAAGTATTGCAACAGCGAGCACGCCTTTGTTACATAATTACATTCGAATACAATAAGGAAAATAACTCTTTACAGATGAAAAAATACATGACTTGAATAAATGAAAGCTGTTGAAAGTCTTTTTTTCACATTCATCTTTCTAGAGTGACTTTTGTCATTTGAAGCTTCAAAAGAAGTATTTCGTGTCGGTATTGCGCTCATTCTGATGTCATAGCAAAGTGCACCATAGAAAATATTTTGAAGAACTGTGCACAAGGAAGATGTCAATTGCAAGTTACCCGAAATTGATGCATGCTACGCTTATCTAATACAATGGTCGAGTCAGTGCGGATGATAATATGACAAACAGCAGCATTCACATGTCTGAGATATCTTTTTCATGGAAAACGCCAAATTGACTTTGCTATCCAATGCTTCCTTAATGATTGAAATACTCCATAATGATCATCATTAAGTAGAACACTTCCTAATGCGAGAATCATTGCAAAAGCATTATGAAAGGCTCTAATCTATCGATTGAGCAAGACTTGCCGAGTCAACAGCGTGACAGTACCAATAATATCTTCATTGACGAAATCAGAGGATTAGAAGAAATTCAACAAACCAGAAAATACCAACATTAGATGAAGTAATGATAAGAAATAGCGATTTATGTAGTAAAGGAAAAAAAATCATGACTTATTTTATATTGTAAAATATGTAGAACGAAAAATAAATCTGTATTTCTTTTCTTTTGATAAAAATTACATATATATCAAGGCATCTGTCCTGTATAAAAAGATTGACATTACTTCAGTTACTGTCAACAATGATAACGAGCATAGAATTTCATTCTATTCTTTCTATTCGAACTTGAAGATATCTTCACTAAATAAATTTTACCTTCATTCTTTTTTCTTATTTACTGATACGAAGTCTTTCATAGAGAAAATTCCAAATGACCTTGCAACTCTTCGATGATGCTTTTTCTTTTATAAAAACAAACTCAATGAGTAACTCAACGCGTGCAGAGAAAAATATTGCAGCCAGCCTTCTTTAACTTAATACCGAGTATAGAAAAAAATCATTTAGAATAAATTAACCGAAATTTGAATGAATAGATAAATTTATCTCGAATTTCATTGATTCTAATATTTACTTCCAATAAAAATAAATCGAATATAAATTGTTGCTTATTCGATATTTCTATTGAAATATTTTTATGTTTTTATTACGATCGAAACATGTGCAGTAAGAACAAGTGAGTAAATATTTTAGTCAATTTTTTTCAATGGATATATGAGACTGATGTATACAAATGTCTTTAAACAATTCAATAGTGTTAAAATAAAAAGTATTTAGGAATCTGTTTATATGAATTATTTTACTTTTTCTGATCGCCTTTGATTTTTTTTTGTAACAGAAAAACAATGTACAATGCAATATAATTCATTTTATTCACTTATGTTTATCTTTGATTGAATCATATTCAAATGTTGATTTTTTTTAAATGAGTTAAATGTATGTTTTTAGATAAATTAGCCACTATGACCAGCGTCAATAAAATTAAAATGAGAGACTATCAACATCTAATGATACTTTGTATGATGGACTATTATTCTTAACTCTACATCGATCTGTTTCATCAGCCGCCATTGTATTTATAAACGTTATTTCTTAGAAGAAGAAGGCTTGAAAGACACCCATCACATTAAGGTTTTCTTTTGTGGCTTATAACAATATAATATTTTGAAAATTTGTCCGATAGTGTTTTTTTTTTATTGGTTCATTTTGAAACATAAAATAAAAAGACTTCTAAAATTATTGACGGTGATGTTTTTTTGAATTGTCTTCTGATTTCGGCTCCTAAGTCGAACGAAAGATACACTCTGAATCTTCAAGTCGCCTTGAAAGTTCGATGTAATTTTTATCGATTATGTGTATTCTGTTACTAACACATTCTATATATTTCTCAACAGAGATTGAAAATGAACCGAATCCAAACTAGTGCCGTAAGCAAAAGGGAGAGGGTCTAGATCCGACTTCGTTCTTCCACTAATTATCTTTATCCTGCTATCAGAAGAAAGAAAAAAGTAATAATTATTATCATTGATAGTATATTTCATGGCTTTCTTTCAAGATCCTAGATTCCAATGACCTTGCAATTCTTCGATGACACTTTTTCTTTTATAAAAACAAACTCAGTGAGTAACTCAACGCGTACAGAGAAAAATATTGCAGCCAGTCTTCTTTAATTCAGCACTGAGTATAGATAAGAATCATTTAGAATAAATTAACCGAAATTTGAATGAATAGACCAATTTATCTCGAATCTTTTTGATTGCGATATTCACTTCCAATAAAAAAAATCTAATAGAAATTGTTAGTTATTTGATGCTTCCATTCAAACACTTTATTGTTCTTTCATTCCTGATGAATTGTAACTTCAATAGAAAAAGACATCGAGAATGGCGATGAATATAAAGTTTTGATTTCATTCATTGTTTCTTTTTTTTTACAATGTGTGAAGCATGTACAGCAAGAAGGAGCGAGTAAACATTGAAAGAAAACATACAATCTCAATCTTATACACGTTTTTTCATCATATTCTATAAACAACAAACCTGTTGAATCCTACCTGATCAAGAAAAAAAGCAATTCAACTGGGTTAAAATAAAAAGTATTTAGGAATCTGTTTATATGAATTATTTTACTTCTTCTGATCGTCTTTAATTTTTTTTTATAACAGAAAAACCATGTGAAATTCAATATAATTAATTTATACACTTATGTTTATCTTTGATTGATTATATTCAAATGTTGATTTTATTTTTAAAATGAGTTAAGTGTATGTTTTTAGATGAATTAGCCAATATGACCAGCGTCAATAAAATTTAAAATGAATGCCTATCAGCATCTAACGATACTTCTTATGATGGACTATTATTCTCAACTCTTTCGTCGATCTATTTCATCTGTATCCATTGTATTTATAGACATTATCTCTTAGAAGAACGAAACTTGGACAACATCAGTGCCGTAAAAGTTTTCTTTTATGGCGTATTACAGCATATTGCATTGAAAGTTTGCTTTTTTCAGCTCAATAGTGTCTTTTTTTTTGTTGATTCATTTCAAAACATGAAATAAACACACTTCTAAAATGATTAGCAATGATTCTTTCAAATTTTCTTCAGATTTCGACTTCTCAACTCAAGGAAAGATACATAGATATCAACGTATTTAAAATCTTTGAATCCGAACCTAAACTTGAATGATAGTCCTCATTTTCATCGATTGTTTTTACTCTATTACTAACACATCCTATGCATTTCTCAACAGAGACAAAAAAACGATTCCAGTGATTTACTTCCTATTATTTCTTGACATGGTTTTTGTATGCATGAAATAAACAGATAAATTAAGATTGATTTCAATGCAAATATTTTTATTATATTGTTTTGATTAAGAGTATTTAGATTCTGGTGTATATTTAATATTTATTGAATTGTTCTACGATGTTAATGTTAGTGACATTTCTATCTCTAGCTATGAATTATTTTGTCGAAAAATATAAGCATGATGATTTGTTTCAGTCGATTGTAAAATTTATTTAAATTGACAAGCTATTCGAAAAGTTTCTGAGAAAGTTTACATGAGTAAAGTCGAATTTGATCTACAAATATCAGACATAGACTGTACTAGACATATTTCTCATTATTTTCTGAAAATCACTTGATTAGTAAATAGAAAACAATCTAAAGGACTTTGAAAAATAATCGAAGAGGAACTTATCGAATTAAATTATGACTTAAAATTTTCTAATGAAGTCATCCAAAGTGCAACTCATCTAACAAGTTCACGAAGAAGATTCACAAAATCGATTTGAAGTTGTTAAATGTTGATACATGAATTTTAAAAATTTCAATTATCAAGAAAATTCGTTTTTTTTCCGAAGAGAAGTGTTTTCGTTTCAAATATTTATCGATAAAAATAAAGTGAAAACGTATATGTACAAGACATAGGCAAAGATTTGTTTCAATTCAAAATAAGAAATAATAATGGAAATAAATTAATTTCAAAACATAAAGTTTCTGTAGTATTTTTGTTAAAATTTCGAATGATGATGTATTTGTTGATTTCAGTTGATGGTAATTCTTTCGAAAATTTGTTGTAATCCAAATCATATGACATAATATAAAAAGCGATTAAACTATTCGAACTGTTGAAAAGTTATTCATGTAAGTTTTCGTGGCAGACATTTTACATACACTCTATTAACAAAAAGATTAGTCGAATATATAGAATTCTAGATCAAATTTTCTTTCATTAAACAAAACTAATGATCAAAAGTGAAAAGAAGCAAAAAAATATTTTTGTAACATTTTAAAGAACAAGATTTAGTGAAATATTTGACTCAAACATGTGCCCTATTTCATTTTTTTTGTTTCATTAATATGAAAGATTCATGATTTTATAAATGAATAAAACAAGTTATTACTATGAATAGTTTGATATATACCTGATTAGTCTTGGAATTACAGAATATACTCTTATGCACCAAATAGTCTATGATAATAGTCATATGTTTTTTATTTATTATGTCATTAATTATACATAAGCAAATAAAGTTGAAAGAAATTTTTCATGATCATAATCAACAATAATTTTAATATTTGGATTTTCACTTATCATTGATCCCCATTCTTTTGTTTTTTCATCCATATATAATTGAACATCTTTCCATTGTCCAATAGAAAGATCAATTGCACAACAAGCTGTTAATGGATCATGAAAAGCTTTTTCTTTTTTACCAGGGTTTTTTAAATAAACCGACATAACATGATAAATTTCTTGTAATGATTGACTTTTATCTTTAATTTTCTCAAGTTGTTTATGAGTATCTTCAGTATAAAGAACACCATGACAAACATTTTTTGAAACAAAAAATTTTTCTTTAATATCATTATAATCTAAAACAATTTTAGCTGCTTTTATATCAGCTCCTAAATTGAATGTTGGACATGTTAGTCTTCCATTGAATTTACTCAATCTTTTTTCTTCCGGTATAATATTATCACCAGCAAATCCACCTTGTGCAACCAAACGACCAAGTTTAAATTGTCCAGTTTGAATAGCTTTAGCAACATTTTTTAATGGTCCTCCACAGATTAATATAGTTTGTTCATCACAATATGTAAGAAGAACATCACTACCATCAAGTGCTTCTCTTGATTCTTCTATAGATATATTTTCATATATTTTAAGATGAAATTTTGATAAAGCAGGTTTAGCATTCATATTAAATACACCTAGAGGTAAATCATTTCGACCGAAACGATCAAAGACATAACGTAAAAATCCAATTTGATTAGGAGTACCAGGAACAACTGTAACAGCTTTTAGATGTACCATTGGATGTCCAAGAAGAAAAAGAAGAGTAATAAAATCATCTGGATCACTTGTTTCCATATCAAATACAACTTGTAGACGACCATTAATTAAAAATTTACTGGAATCAGAAATTATTGAATATGATTCATTGATTTTGGTAGCAGTTGCCATTTTATAAATACTGAAATGAATTGTTTTGATATTTTTAAACAAATAATTTCATCTATGTTACGAAATTTTAAATAGTATAGTGATATAAACAGAGTCTAAATGACAGAAAATATTTCGCAACGATCAAATCTTTCTTTTTCTTATACGCTTGTTTATTTTTTTTTTGCTTAGTGTTCTCTTGTTGCATGTCATTCTTTTTTCTGTCCTGCAGATTGTATGACTCATCTTGAACAAGAAAAGTAACAAACAAGTAACGCGACGCAAACGTCGCTAACCCTCTACTGAAAGGAACTATACCATCATGCATACCATGTGTGAATAAAGAGCTATAGGCCAGAGGTCTCAGGCTCGCCGAGTTTCTCCGCCTCGCCACGAAACGAGATGAGGCAATATTTTTCGCACCACAACAAGTGTGAGTTGATTTCAAGACTCGCCGAGTCAACTCGGCTACTTAAAATGTAATTGTTAGTGATTAAATAGTAAATCATTAATGTTATCTCTCGATTTTATTGTTCACATCCGAAAGAATTTCTATTGGTGATGAAGTTAAACTAATCAAAACAATAAATGAATATGAATATTTACGTAAACATAGTTATCTATTTGGTCTGTCGAATAATTTGATTTAGATCTCGAACAGACTGACTCAATTCAAAGTGAATTAATAAACATGATTGGTGTTACCATGTAACGACGTCAATAACATTGGTTAATTGACTTTAAATTAATTCAATCTGTTTGGAGCCTTACACAATTACCATTGTGAATTTAACTAATGTGACCTTTGCTATGTTAGCTAGTAGAAATTTTTACGATAAAAGTTTTAATCTAGATACGTATTATTGCTCGGTAAACTATTGTTCTTCTTCTAATCATATTGTCGATATAACAAAAGAAACTTGTTCAGATTCTCGCAATGCTGATCATACATTATCAGATATTTCTGGAATGTCCTGTAGAAGGATTTATAATTGATTCATGCGTAAAGATAGAAATCTAACAATAGTCGAAAATAGAAAGAAATATACGACCAGTTGCCAATCTCGGTTTGGTTTTCCGGCTGTTACTGATAATTAAGGTGTTGCGGTGACAAAGTTAAACAATCTTGTCTCATGTAAACATCGCTATGCAACATATTCTTAAAATAATAATAGCATCTCTCAAATGAACAAGTACATTTGTGAATGTTCACCAATAAGATATTCAAAACACTGATACAACGTCCTCATCACCTTTAAAACAAATATGTTTTCTTTCGACTGTAACCGCCCAGTGTCGATTAAAATAAGTGAAGAAAAAAGTAACAAAATAGAAAACTTTCTTGTAGATCGGTTCTGTATGGGTATCAGACTATACTCTACCGTCATTGATTAAGGACTTTGATCTTTAATTCGAGAATGTATTTCTTTGGGTATTACACAACCTATCCTTAAATATTCTTTTTTCATTCTCTTATTTTACTCTATAGAGGCAAAGTATGGAAAATTCATGTCGATAACATATTTTTTGGTGCTAATACTATTTCGTCTCATGTCGAAACATTAGCTAATCAATATAGATCTGAATTTCGACAAAAACTCATTGAATCATTATCATACTTATTTGTATCTCATTTTGTATTTTTCTATTTTGCACTTATCTATATATATGAAATGTACTTAACTTGATGAAAAGACATAAGCTACATAGTGATTATTGTGGTTGACCGAAGAACTTCTTTAAAAAAACCGTTTTTATAATAGGCCGTAGGTGAGACGAGGCGAGGCAGCAATAGATACCTTGTCAATATGGCAAGGTAGTGGCGAGTCGCAGTTTTGGCTGACTCGCCGATCTCTGCTATGGACCTACTACTCTCAGATATAGTTAAAGGAACAGTCAACGGATGTATGTGAACATGATAAATTTTCTAAAAAGACCAAAGAAGTGTAGACCAGTCATAAAGAAAATTTCCACACATCAATCGATGAGCTATTTGCAAGCAGAATTAACACACTATTGACAGTCACTAATTATTCATACGGGGAAAACAGCTAACGTGATTGATAAGAAACTTTCTTACTGTCATATTTCTGCTATATTTCGGCGATACTTTTTTGGCTTCTTTTAGAAATGTATGATTAAAAACTGTTGAAAGTAAAGGAGAACTGCTATATATAGTTCGTCAAATTTTTCAGCTTAAATATTGGATAAGTCATATCAAAAATGAATTGGTCTTGATGTAAATTATTTTTAACTTGATACTTCTCATGACTTCAAAATAACAGTCGAGTCAAGTGAGATCTTTATTGTCAGCTAAAGTTTTCATGGATCTACATTTTATAAAGTATTTGGGTAATTCTATGGAGTTTCTTCTGACGTAACATGTGTGATCTCCGATTAATCTTCAAATAGCATCATTTGATAGAACTTTTACGCTGATCATTTCGATTACAAAAAAAAAAGTCTATCATTGATCGTACAATTAGAGAGAAATTCACAAAGTACGAAAATACGCATTTTTAATTATTTTCTCTGACTTTAAATGTAATCGTTTTCATTATTTTGGCGAATATGAATCTAAATGTATTTTCTAGTCAAAATTTGAACTCCAGATTCGTGTGAAACATCGAAAAATCTTCAAGCTCATCTATTTTTCAAGGTAAATTTAAATTATTTTTACTTGAACCTCATCAGCTGCTCTTTTCCATTCAATAGCTAAAACATACGAAAATGTATGCTCATCATTTGCTTCAAAAATAGAATTCATTCGGAAAACCCGACATACAGCATACAATGGGCTATTTAATTTCAGTCTGAATTTATCAAATAAAAATAATACTTGATTTCAAACTGAAACGTGAGTCTAGGAGTGA
>CAJNOP010000196.1:0-39169 GCA_905250075.1 Rotaria sp. Silwood1
ACTGCACGCACTTAATTTTTTCATCCCTTTTATTTATTCATTAATTGTTACTGCTTAGAAATAAATTCTTCACTAATTAGAAAAGTCAAATTATTCGAAAAAAGTCTTTCTTTTATATCGCATAAGACCTAGAGTATCTGTTGTTGTGGGGTGTGGGTGTCAGGAGAATTGGAATACCCACACCGACGCCGTACAACAAAAACGCTGCTTGCTCTGGAAAAGCATTGTTTTAAATTGTTTTTTTTAAAGAGCTATCAATTATATTATGCAATAGTTCGTTCTTCATAGACATTAGAGAAAAAAAATGAGAATATCATATTGCCTGTAAGAACTTAAAATAGAAAAAGTAATATTAACTAAGAAGACTTGAGGTATGAAATTTTCTCGTTTTATAGTGTTTTCGATGTATTTTATAATTATTTTAACCCTTGAACTTGATCCACCATAGCGATTATCGAAAAGTCACTAGAGAAAGGTTGCTTGCGTAATCTCAGTGGAATTGAAATGAGTAACAAAATGTAACTGCTCTTATGAATCATAAGAAGATTGCTTTTTCTTTTATCGACTTTGACAGACATATCCTCACCATCTTTTGTTATGATTCGTGATGTGCCATCCTCAACACGTCTGTGGGAAATATAGTGTCCATGTAGGTGGGTGTGAGTATAAAGAAAGTGTCACAACGCTTAAAGATACTGAAAAACCAGTTGTCCAAAAATAAACCTGAATATCATGATGTTACAAGGAAAATTCATATCTGATAAAATTAAATTATTCGACAGACAAATCAAATAGATTTCTTTTAAATTTTATTCATTATGGTTGAATAAATAAAAGTTTTAATTCTATTTTGCATGCAAAACTAAAAGAATAATATCTTTTAACACCTAGAACAAGAAAACATTTATATATATATATATATAAATATACTACTAATAAATTTCATATTCGTATTTTTTGTTTCTTCAATAAAATATGTATACAAATTCAATTTTTATTTTTTTTATTTCTCTAAGACAAGAGATGGTACTCAGACGAGATTAAGTCATGGTGTTACAGATTTAGATAATAAGACTCCTGTTGAATTCAGTGCTATTGGTTGTTATGAAAAGTAAATCAAAAAAATAATAATTGACACATACTATAACGCTTGAAATATTTAATAATCTTCAACGTAAGATTACTAATACTAATTACAAAGTAACTTTGTTTTTTCTTATACTAAGCATGATAAGACAAATTTGTCAATATTTTGACAATATATTAAAATTTATGCGTTCTTCATATGTTAAATATCTATACCATTTAGTATGTGTTTTATTCGAATATTTTTATCTGTTACACAAAGAAATTGTTCATATTCGTGTTTTTAGTATTTTCATCTGATGTTTTTATTACTTTTTTCTTCTGTAGTATTATATGGTGTTTTTTCTCTGTACAAATTTAAAATGGATGTATGTAGACCAACAATTGATTCTGAAAAACAAGAAAATGATGATGATAAAAGTCCATCAATGAAAAATACCGAATCTAAAACTAACACAACGATTCCATATGAACTTCAAAGACGTAATCAACCATCTATTACAGGATATATACTTCTTGTTTGGATTACGACATTACTTTATCAAGCAATGCGACATGTAATATAAATATGACTTGTCTTATTTTTTGATGTTAATGTCTTTATAGCTCTTTTCATTGGAAGCACAAACGACTTGCAATGCAATAGTACAATATTTTGAAGTTTTTTGGAATAAATTAGATGTTCTAGCTATAATACTTTTTTGTGTTAGTTTTATACTTCGATGTATACCATTAACGGAATGTTTTTATGCAGCATGTATTGTTTGGCCAATTGATATAATAATTTGGTTTATACGTTCATTAGATATATTTGTAGCTATTAAACGACTCGGTCCTAAACTTGTTATGATTGGTGAAATGGTAAGAAAAAATTTATCATTTGACTTTTTTGGAAAATTTTTCTAAGGTATATGATCTGAAAATTTTATATGGTTTTGTTATTTGTATTTATTTTGGGTTTTGGTGTATCATCTCACAGTCTTATTCATGGTACAAAACAATTTATTTGGCATTTTCTACGTGAAGCTCTACATCTGTCTTATTGGGAAATATTTAGAGAACTAGATATGTTATCTAAATTTGAAATTAAGAAAACAAGAATATTCTTCAAAGAATAAATTCTTCTTCATTCAAACAATTATCATGCAACTGGTTATGCTGTATTTATTTTACGTGTTACTTATATGGGTATTGTTAGTATACTTTTGGTTAATCTACTTATTGCAATGTTCAGGTATTGAACGAGATTATAGTCGCCAAAATGTTCATACTGAAAGGCTGTGAAACCATAAATGGTTCACTAGCCAGCTGCAGGTTCACGTTTTAGTAGGTCTAGATTAAGTGAGGAAAGATCCATAGCAATTCTAAACTATTATTCACAACGAAATAGTTCTTGATTATAATTATTTAATTTCTCTGATGGTATACTAATATTTCAACAATATTCATGTATATGTCATTATTAGAAAGAGTTTAAATGTTTGGACGGTTTATTGACGTCTATTGTTCGTTATGCATGAAACAGAATTTTAAATAGACAGAGACAATGTTGCTCATTGTTGAAATCTACATAGCTCATCTTTTAGTTTGAAGGAAATGACTAAGATTTCTGAAAAACTCATTTCGATGCTTGAGATATCTGGCTTTTATTTATTTCGTGACGTAAGATCGATGGAATCTATGTAATTTCCAATTATTCATTTTCTAGTAATATCTTCGATCGTCTTCAAAATGATACAGATCGAATATGGAAATTTCAACGATATTCATTAATATGTGAATATTTATCTCGACCATCAATACCACCTCCATTTATTATTGTTGCTCATCATTGGCGATTGATATTAACTACTTTATCAGTATGTTCTAAGTCATCATGGATTAGAGAAAAACATGATCAACATATAAAACGAACAAAATATGATAAGAAAAACCTTTTTTATATTCATTTTGATTTAAATCTTCTTTTTTTTCTTCATTGGAGCAATTAAGCTAGAAGAAAAATTTGCTAGTAATATTGAAACAATTGAAGATGCATTTGGTGATGAAGTTTATTATAATTGTATGAAGAGTGCTGGAAAATTCACTGAAGAACATGATCGTGATGATGAATGAGTGTAAGTTGATAGTTTAAAAAGCAATTTTTTTTCTAATATTTTTGTATGTTTAGACAAACACCACAAGATTCAATAGCCAAGAAAATGCAAATACTTGAGAGTCGAGTAAAAATGATTAGTAATATATATGTGTTTAGCAAGATAATGTATTAGGATATCTTCGTTGTTCAATGGATGGTATGAAAATGGTGGGAGGTGAACGTATTAAAGTGCCTGAACTACGTCGTCTCGATGCAGAGGAATCAAGTATATTTATAATTTATGTAACTAAAGAAAATGACTCTTTTTTTTTGTAATTAAATAGTTGATGAAACCATCGGTCCTAGTGATCAGTCAAGACGAGGTCTTCGACGAGATTCGATAATAGTGAATACACATCGCACATCAATCACTCCTAAAATTTCACAAGTCTCATCGATGATTTTTTTTTCGATCTCTTAAAATGTAATTAAATCAAAGAGATTATTTTATTTACGTTTATGTGTTCTTTTGTTTTTCTTCATAGTGAATAATGCAAAGGTAAAGTATTTGATGAAGTCATTATATAGTTTTCTTTGTTTGTAGAATGTTTTATGAACATCTACAATAGTGATAAACGAAATATAAATTATTATTTTAATTCAGCATTTTTTTAGATACAGCAGTGTTATGTTTTATGTCTTTCATTCTTCAATAATTCTTCGATAGTTTAGGTTTTTTTTTTGAATAAAATAAATGTTATTGCTATTTGTTCGAACATTTTATTTTATTTCATGTCAGAAATTAGAAATTCTACTTTACTTTTGTTTCAAAGTTGAAGATATCTTATTCAATTCGACTACCTAGATGTCATTGTATAAAAGAGAAGACCCTGAATAAAACAGACTATGGACTCAGTGGATATCAAAAATTTCAATGAAAATTTGCCTGTACATAGCATCATGTGAGATGCATATATACTATTATAGATACTTTACATATCAGTTTTCTCAAAATCACTGTTTGGCATGTTAAGCTTTTCCATCTGTAATGAACGATCAATGAACTTCTACATTCAAACACTGATTTAACTAGTTTTTGCGTGTGTTTAATTAATTTTTATGTCAATCATTCGAAAAAATATTGTTCTGTTCTCAAGGTTTTCAAGTTTTTCTGAAAGCATTATCGCCAAAAGACATCTTTTTTTATGCTATTCATATTTAATCAAGAATAAATCCTTTTGGCTTAAAATTTTTACCATGAATATATCTTGGGTTTGGTATTTTTTATATATTTCACTTTAGAAAATAAAAAGTTTACAAGTAAGATGTGATTTTTCTGTATTTTATGCATAGTATATCTTATGAGAGAGAGCCATATTTAGGAGCTAAATTTTCAGCTAGAGCGAGAATGAAATAGTACAAGTTCAAGTAAGAATTTACTTTCATGGATCTATCTGATTGAGATACGATACTCCAAGTTTAGCAGTAGAAGTGTAGATAAACTGCTTCTCATGCTTCAATTACAGCATTGTAGCATTTTAAAGGACAAATTTCTTTTTTGAAATACTGATACGTAACACTTCGAGTTAGTGTAAAAATCATATTGTTATGTTAATCTGTTGGGATAACTTCTATAGAAAAGAAGCATTAAGTATTATTACTTCAATATAATAAAATTGTTTGAAATATATACTTCATAGGCCATCACATACGTTCGTCAATTATTTGTATCTGCTGTTTCGTCTGTATTAGAGATCGTCACAGGCCATAGCAGGTTAGAATAATACTTGTAAATTGAGTGTGTCTATTGCAAGGTTTTAAGCTTCGATAAAATAATGATATTCTCAGGTGCTTTTAGTGACTAAATCCTGTGAAATACCAGATTTTTCACTAGAAAAAAAAACTTTTATTAGGAAAAATGTAATTTTAGTTGCAAAAAAATGTTTTTTTTTTACTAGGGTTACGTTTTCTTTACTTTACTTTATTTTATAAATATAAGTTCAATCTTCATATTTACAAAATAAAAATATAGATTTTTTTCTTATTTACCTCTATATAAAGCAAAGACAAAATAAATAATGAAGAAAGCTTTTCTATGAGAATCTAATCTTTAATTTTTCACCAAGTAGCTCACAAAAAGGTGCGACACCATAGATGGAAATGAAATTTACAGAAAATTTTTTTTGCATATATATTCTTTTTTTTCTTGTACCCGCTTGATTTTCTAATAATATCACATGTCGAAGTGATATTGATGGCAAGAAAGAATATTGATTCAAATATCCAGTTGTTAAACTAGGTATTTCTCTATCTATCTATGACAGAACAAATCTTTCTTTATTCTATATTTTTGAAAATAAAGAATTAATGTATCTCTATCTTTAAATAATAAAGATTTATTTTTTTTATTTTTTTGTTTATTTCTCAAATGCAAAGGACTTCATTATTTTAATTTTAAAAAGATAGATATTTTATTTATACTTATTCTTTACTATAATTAATAATAAAGTAAGGTCTCTATTTGTTACTGAAAAGCCAAGTTTCTATGTGCTGAATTTCATAAAGTTAGCAGAATTTCCGACATAAAATTTTTGAGAACGCATAGTCTTCTAATATAATGTGATCTTCTATTCTTGACCCGTATTTGATAAAAATCGATCATCTTTTAATTTAGTCGATTAAAATTAGATCTTCCGAATGAAAGACAACTTTTTATTTGATCTTCTTTCTTGCAGTTTTTTCCTTGTTCATAAAATTTTTGAGCAACCAGTCATTTCATGTTGAGATTTCTTAAGACGTGTAGCAGAAAAAAAAACTCGATTACATTTCTAATTAACTTCATTTTATAGGCAAGGCTTAATCATTCAAAATTATTTTTGAAAAGGCAATTACATTCGATCAAAATGGATTGAACATGAAATAATTGTATTAAAATTGACTAAAAACATTGCTATTTTAATAGATTTTTTAATCAGAAAAATTAAACTAGAATCAGCCTTTTCTTGGAACATCATATCTGAATTATGGCTTGCATTTGAAAATTTATGACGTAAACGTTCAATATACCTTCAAGAATCTTTAATTCGATAGATCGAATTTTGCTCTGCAAAAACCATACATATATATGACTTTTTTCCCTTTCGTTCTCATATAGAGATGTCCATGCTCTGTTCTATCTTAAATTCAACGGGACTAGAAATTCTTTTATGGATTCAAATAGAATGAAAAACAGCCTATTTAATAAGTATAGAAATGGTTTGTGTCCAAATAGCCAGGAGTCTTCATTTGAGCCACAGAAGATATTCTACTAGTGATTGTATCGTTCATATAGTTTTCTTTACTTTTCTATATCCTTCATGCATATGTCGGCTTTGAGTTTTTTCCAACGAGATGAATTTCGAAGCAAGCCGTTTGGAAAAATATTGAACTCTCATATTTTAATGAATTCTTTGTTGAAATCTGTGCCAATAAAGAGCAAAAAAATAGAGGACTTGTGGAGAGGATACTTGTAGAAGGGTTTGACTGGTTGCGGTGAAATTTTTTCTAGATATATTTATATTTATGAATTTCTCTCAGAATAAAACTATTAATTTAAAGCATCAAATACTATATTTTCTCTGACTCGAGTAATATGGGCGAAAATTTACATTTTAGGTAGCTTTTGTGCTTTATAACTGGTGATTCCAGTAAGATAGAGGTGTGAAATATTTATTGCAGCTACAGTTTATAGATAGGTACCTTCACTAAAAATCGTAGTTCTCAGATGAGTTTTTCTCCAGAGAAATGAAGTAGACGGAGCGCTGAGCCATAAAAGTAGGAAGACCCATCGAAGATGTACAACTTCATGGTGAAAACAGATTTCGTGGTCAAGAAATGACTTGCTGCAAAAATTATTGATAAGAGTCCCAAACTAGGTATTCACTTCTTCATCAGAATTGCATTATTCATGTTGTAACACATTTTCAATTATTGGAACTTACTCATTTGCGATCCAAAGCAAAGAGGTTAGTGTCTTGGATCGATATCTTACAATGGATCCCTTAAAAACTCAAATCACCGAAAACGAGCCTAGGACCTTGTGCATACTCATTGTTAAGAAGGAATAGTGATAACTACAGCTCCCCATAGTATTGAGAAATTGAAAGGAATCTTTAACATATAAGTGACTTTCTTTCTCTTACTTGTTTATCATATTAGCAAGAAATGCTACAAGTTTATAATTTGAAGCATTATACATTGTAATTGTTGGTCTTATTAGAGGATTAGGTTTATTTACCTTTATTGTATAATAGAGCACTGATATCGAGCTACCTGAGGCAATTCATTCATCATATTCTTTTCTTATGATTTTCTTATCTTTCAATAATTTGAGCGATCTAGTTGGATACATTTTTCTTCTTTGCCATCGTACTTTACTTCTTCGGATCTTGCAAAATTTGAGTTACTTTGTTCATATAATCAGTTTTTAATATGACTAATAACTTGTCTATATTGATTCCTTCTAATGTACGTCGTTCTTCATCACTTAATTTTATTGCAAAAAAGGTTTCCAAGAGATGTTTCTCTTGTTTCAGTCATGTTTATTTTTTATAAACCCACATTGAAGTTTTGGTTTTATATTGAGAGGTTCAAGGGCGTTCTCTGCTAAGTTGATGTAATTGTCTGCAGCATCATGGAGAATCGAAATTTTCATCTCATGAAAATTCTTGATTCTAGTTACTTTTTGCCTGTTCTTTGTCATTTAGATGTAACTTATTTCTATGACAATGATGAGATGAAAATATGATCAAAACTTCATTAATTTCAATACAATTCAATAGAAAGCAGTTGTTGTTGAAATTTCTTCTGTTGAGGAAATGAAGCAAGATGTTTATTTGTTAATTTAAACCTGACGAATTCAGGAATTAAACAATAAACGAGGCACATACATAAAATTCAATATCGCACTAGGCTTTTGATAATTTCATTGTCAATCTCTCGGCATATCTGAAACTTCTTAAAGCACATTAGTCATCTTTTCTTCAGGTGCAGTTAATTAAGTTTGAGTTGTCAACAGAGTTTTTGATAAATTGAAAGATCAAATAAAAAAATATGAAATTTTTCATTTATTTATCTAGAAGCTTTCGACAATTTTTGTATGATCATCACTTTCAAGGAAAACCGTCTACGTGATGAAAAAACCAACAAAGTGTGAAAAAGTGACTTTTTTCGTTATCATTTGGCTCTCCAACCACGAAGATATTACAAAGCAAGATTTTGAGAAGTTTCACATTGGCGATGAGAAATTGCGTGTGTATATCGATGTGAAGTAATTATTCTTTTGTCTACATAAATCACCACCTATAAAAAAAGAACTATTAAAGTGAATCGAATTCTCATAGCCATTGATCGACAGAAACAAAAAAAAACTTTGACTTGTCAACAAGTCCTATTCGATTTAAACGAAATCCCTTCATTTTTGTCATTAAACTCAGGAGTGTCCAGAAACAGTCAGAAATGGGAGAGGTATTCGTATGGGTGTGTAAGTGTAGGGTGTGGGCTATGAGTTGTGGAATGTGGGAAAGGGGGAAAAAGCAAGACTTCAAGTATTTCTGAAGGACGAGTGAAGTACTTGAAGTCTCGCTTTTTCCCTCTTGACTGGCACCTATCCACACCCGAAAATTGATGAGGTTTTGAAGATAAAGATCAGTATCGAAAGCAAAAACGTTTTGTAGAAACTGACAAAACTTGAAATTCTCTATCGATTGATCTCTTTTGTTCTCATTTTAGGGCACACCTCTCGGTTACGAAATGCAAATTACTAGAAACCTTATAAATTTATTTTTGCGTAGAAAAAATTATTTTAATTATGAAAAATCTATAGAGACAGACGAACATATTAAATAGATTTTAATATATAATTTAAAATAGAATGCATTTTATTGTTTTACAATTGAATGGATAATACAAATAATTTCAATTAAATAAATATATTTTTTTATAGATAAAAGTAGTTCATATCGCATTATTAACAACAATGAAAATAAAACCAACTGAAATTTCAAATGCTGCCAATGCATACATGTGCTATTACGTGATATATTAATGTAATATGTTTATAAAGATTTTGAAAATCAAAAGATTATTCAAGTAAAATTTCTAGTAATTTTTTTGTTTATTTTATTGAAAATTCTTGTAGTTACTGATTTCGATTCGATTGTACGTGTTTTTACTGATCGACGAACTTTGTGAACTGTTTTCAGTTGTTTTTTTTTACAAATCAGCTATATTTGACTACTATGATCATCTTGATATGTATATGAAAGGTTTTTTTTTGCTAAGTGAAATTCTTTCAGTTTATCTTTAACTTGTAGATGGCAAATTATCAAAAAGTTCTAAGATTATCACCAAAAGAACTGTGGTTTTTATTTAGTAACAAATGAAATTTTACAATAAATACGAAACAATATTTAATAAACTTGTACTAGAAGATAAAGCGTATAATCATTTAGATGAAGGTAAAAATGGATATGCCAGCACATACAAAATGTTCATTAATCGGTTCATCCATTAATATTCTTATTACATTAAGACATTTAGTTTTTGGTATTTAGGAAATTAAAAAAGAATTTCTTTGAAAATTTATTTATGCCAGCAAATTGAAAATTCATTTTTTTTTGTTCTTGTTGTTGAATTTCTTTTATAAATGACTAAAGTAGAAAACAATATTAATAATTTAATTGATAACCGATCGACAGAAGAAAATGGTTTAAATGAATAAATATGTCATAATCAATTAGGAGAACTTCATACATTTTTATATTATCGTACAACATGTCGACGTGATTTTAAATTTTATGCTGATCGTCTTATATATTTAACTGTTAAAGAAAAAAAAAAGAATAATATGAATTCAATCACAATTTGATGGTCTTGTTATCAAGTTATTGAAGATTTATGAATAGACGATAATAAGAGTAAAGAAAAGATGACGATGCAAAAGTATTGTAGCGCATGTGAGGAAAGTTGGTATTGCTATTGATAACGATGGAACCTCCTCAAATATCTTCTTCTTCCGATTTTAATAATTTTTTATCTATAGATACTAAATAGAGTTCTAACAAAAAATCTAAAAGAATTTTTTTCTAGAGGATCTAGGTTTTTCAAACTCTCTCTAGACGAATTCTTTGTGCGCACAAAAATTTCAGATCAAATTTCGAAAAGATGACTTTTCCGAAAACAAGTAATCTCTAAAAAAATGGACATATTTTACAAATTCTAGTGTAGTCCAATTTTAATAGGAAAGGAACTGAACAAGTTCCCTTGTAAGTTTCAACTGTGATCATACTGTTGTATACCAATCAAAATTTCATTAATTGCCATTCAACAAAAGAAGCGTGAATTCAGAATTGATTCAATATCATTTACCCATGAATTTTAAATTGTTCAAGTTTTTCTTTCTAATCTTTTTTATATAACAAAACATGTATATAAAAAGAATATAGAAATGAAGTATATATTCTTTTGATTGGGCTCGATTAGAAAATTCATCTTATTCCTATTAACAATTCACATATGCTTCATTGCTTGATATAAGTTGTAGATATAGCTGAGACTCTTACCCTCATTCACACATACTAGATATATCTTCATAATAAATAAACCTCACTAACTCACTCAACCTCCAACTATGAGTTGTATTCTTTCCATTAAATATGTATTATCGACATATAATCTAAACCCTTGCAACAATATCGTTTGGCTTGCATCATTCAATGCATAGTGAGATGCAACAATTTGAGTGAATTTCTCAAATATGTATTGGTTCGCAAAAGAATTCTTACGTATTCAGAGGTTCTTTCAATGCAATACAACTCATTAAAATCTCTTCGTTTTTCTCTCTTGACATTTCTAGTTTTTCGAAGTTACACTAAAAGCATTAGCTAAATAAAATTCTAATAACCAAAACTAAAACATGCACTAGTATTGTACTCTTATCCATAATTCAGATTAGCTAACATATATGACCAAGCTTATTAGTTATAGTTTTATTACGACAGATCTTTATTGTAATTAGTATGATTCTAATTTTCTATTTTTACTCAATAAGATTTAAATTTCTTACTCATGTGTTACATTTCACACTATAAGTTATCATCTAATGTTCATTGATATCGTTTTCTTCACATTTATCCAGTCATAACAACAGGATCAACATTTCATACTGGTTTCGAAGTATTAAGTGAACAATATCAATGTAAACAATTAAATATGATTTTTGTAACATTATTTTCTACTAGAGAGCTGCGGGTCCTTCCAGACCCGGACCCGACCGGGTCCGGGTCTATACCTGAGAAGAAAGTCAGACCCGGTCTGCATTAAGTTACGAATGGAAATGTATAACAACAACAATTGAAGTCAACAAAATTGAAAAGAAACAGTCAGAAATGATTTTACACTCATTTTATCTTTAAAGTGGCCAATGAAGAGTTAAAATAGTGTTCCCTTTTCTGTTCATGTACACAGAGGGTGCCAAATATTGGTGAAAAAAGGATCGGGTCTAGACCCAGCCGAGTCCGGGTCTGGACCGAGCCGGGTCCGGGTCTGGACCCGACCGGGTCCGGGTCTAAACTCCACCGGGTCCGGGTCGGGTTCGGGTCTGAAAATTTCGCTTTTCCCGGGCCCGGGTCCGGGTCCAAAAAAACATGGACCCGCAGCTCTCTAGTAGGCAGGAAGAAAAAAACTTTGATAGTTAAACTTTAAGTATCAAAATTATTTTTCTTCCCACTTACAGATCATTTCCGACTGTATACTACCTTGCCGGATGTTCCAAATCGGAAAAAAGCTTTGCAGTTTTTCCAAAAAGTGGTACACTTCCCATGAATTCATTTGTTAATCAAAGTTGAAGAATTAGATAAAGTGTTGTTTTACAAAGAGTGGACAATATTTCTCAAACTTGGGAGCACAATTGATGATTCATACCGTTAGCACACTTGTTGATTGATACATGAATCAAAAAAGATATCAAATTTTCATCAAAATATTTTCTTCCTTTTGAGTCGAAGAGGAAAGAAAAAATATCTACGGGTAAATGCGTCCAAAAAATCAACGATGTCTTACTAGCGGCGTGTATGTTTTTTTCCTAATTTGATGATGACACATACAGAGACCCACGCTTTTGAGCTTTTTTTTTCTCAATCGAGCACGTCCCACTTTGTATTACGAAAGCAAGTGATTGCGAATATGACTCATTGATTTTCGTACATATTTTTTTCCACAAGTGTACATCAAAATCATTTGTATATTTTATCAAAGGAGATTCTCCATCAAACCATCGAGTATCAATAATCACAATGGGTAAAACTAATGATTGCCTGATTTTAGTCGTTGTATTTATCCTACTAATCATTATTTGCTGAGCGTCGCAAAGGAATCAAGATGAAAGCGACAATCCACGTATCGAGGAACACTGACACTCTCAGCACCAATGCCACGATATGATGATCAGGAACTACTTCACTGTATTAAACATGAACTTTTGAATAATAGATTTTTCTTTCGATCTTCTATCATATTAGTCGAGATTATTGAAAACTGTATTCAAGTTTTATACCTCTGTTTATTTCAAAATATTCACTAACTATATACAAGAAAAAGACATATCCTAAACAAGAAAATATCTACCACCATAAATACAAATTCCGCTTAATATATTTAATAGAATAATGATCAAGTAAATTTTCTGATTGAATTAAATCTTTTAATTCTTGTAAACATATTTTAGGTGTTGGAGAAATACACAAAAAGAATAAATGATGCGTTTTATTATTCGTTTTTGAAAATAAAAATTCTATAATTTTTTGAATTTCTTTTCTTTCTATTCCGGTTTTAAGATATTCAACTTGTGAAAATAAATTCATAATCAATCGAAAATGTTTTAATGTACACCAATGACGAAGATCTAAATTTCGAATATGATTTCTATTTGATACATATTGAAAAATTTCATTTTGTTGAAATACTTTTAAATTTGTTTTATAAAGAGGAAGTAAATCTAATTTTAATGTATGTAAATTAGGTGTAAAATATAATAATTTAACAATTTCTTCAAAAGGAAAATCATAAGATTCAATAACTAATTTAGTCAATTGTTTTAAAGGAATCATTCGATTCAAAGTTATTGAAATTGAATGATCTGATGTTTGAAAAAAATGTTTAATTGTTAATTTGGTTACATTTGGAAAATAATTGACACAATTATTTCTAGCTTGTTTACTACAAATATGAACATGTTTAACTGAATTTAAATTATTTTCTTGAATATGTGGACACAATTGTTGATCTAATTCCCAATAAAATGTATAATCTTTTCTTCTAAACGAGAAAAACAAACATCATTTATAGAAATAATATTCAATATTGTTCTACCGATATGGATTTGTTGAATAAAATATTCCACTATCTAATGTCTGTTGCCAATCATGTTGATGAGCAAAAAACCACTGTCGTTCAATCCAAAATAATGAATTAAATTCTTCCATTAAATTATGATACAATATATGATTATCTTCTATAGAATCCTCATGATGTATATCGAAAATACGTAAATTTGGCATATGAGTTTGAATTAATTCTTGCCATCGTTTAGCATTTAAATATGCGTGATAAAATTGTGTTGTAAGACGTAAAACTTCGACATGACGAAAAAAATGTTTAATTAATTTTTTTAATAGATTGAAATGTATATAATCAAGTTTCATTGAAACATGTTTTAAATGTTTTAATACAATAGGATAATTATGAATATCACTATGACGAGATCCCACAAGACAATTAATTGATAAATAACGAAGATTTGAAAGACAAAAAAAGAAATCACTTAAGGAATCAAATGGAAAACGACTGTTTATTACAAGATATTCAATCGAACTATGTTTTAAATCAGCTAAAAAAATCGGCAATAGTTCTTCATCATCTTTTGTTCGATATGTAAATTTGCAAGACTTTAATTTCGGTAAACGAAATATATAAATGAAAAGAGTACTTAGATCTTGGACATAATCAATAGGTGTAAGAACTAATGAATAGAGTTTTGGTAAAAGAATGGAATGTTTAAGAATGTTATGAAGATATTTTGCATCAATATTATCAAGAATTAATGTTTCTAATTGAATAAATTGTAAAATTAGACGTGGTGGTGAGAAAATAATATCAACAGTAAATGGATTTGATAAATGAAGAAGATTTATTCGATGTTTATTTGGTTTAATCATATTTTGATGATAAAGTTCAAAATTTGTTTTTGACATTGTTGGAATATTGATTTGAATAGGAAGATTGGTATTGATAAGTAAATTTTGAAATCGTATGTTAAGATAAAAGAATCCTTGATAAACATGATAAACATCGAGATATTCAAATATTTCATATATAATTTCATTTGCTAAATCTTCAAAATGAGATCTAGATGAAATATAAAAGATAAGAATTAGATGATCAAATATGACTCACTTGTTTCTATTAGTTGCTTCTACTAAAAAGAAAATAAGATTTATTGAATATAAATATTAATTATTACTTTCATGTGGCAATTTTTGTTTTTTAGTGCTATTATAACCGTCAACATTTTTGTTTTGTTGCCGTTTTTTTCGTCCCATGTTTGAATTAGTAGATGACGATGATACTGATAGAGAACGAGCGAGGAAAAAGGATATATATATACGTGTATAACGTTCTCTCCTCTATGAATAATGAATAGAAAAAATAGAAGTATTCATACTCGGAAGATAATTGGTTAATTATTCATTTCGATGTGATCGTAAAGCGATAGAAGAAACTATTTTAAATTTAATATATGATTATCGCTGAAATACATTCGAAAAATATCTCTCGAACAAGAAATAATCATAATTTATAAATTAACCTTATCTCTATATGCCGGTCCTATGGAAGTGTAGGTATATCAAACTCCTTTTTCCTTCCAACATGGATTCTACTCATAGTGTATTATCCATTTATTTCTGCCTCAAAGAACTTCGGAAACAAAACATCTTCCTTAACGGTCTTATCAGATCGCAGATATTATTCTAGTTTATCCTATATATAGTTGATGGTTAACATTAAAATAGAACATTCAACATATATATAGGGTGTGGGTGTGGGTGAAATGAAGACTGACAACCACGCCCATACGCACACCCTCAATAACTCCATTTATTAGAAATAAATCAAATAAAAAACTTTCTAGATAAATAATTATATCAAATATTTATTAATTAAAATTCTATTATTCAAATTTAGATTAATGATCGATTATATCACAATATTCCTTTTCATTTCGATTTTATTGTTTACATCATTTTTTTGGATTCTTTGATATTCATAAAAAAAAGGATTTTGTTATCAATTATTGTTCTATTACATTCAAAAGAAATTTATTAGATTTTCATTTTTGAAAAAAAAATCAAACAAAAAATAAATCATTTGAAAATCTAATTTAATAAGGATATTCTATTAGTCAGAAATATCAAATATTTCTTACTTATGTTATTTTCAAATACAAGAGAAAAACATTCTACAATTAATATCAATGTTTATGAAATCGCTATTTTAATATTTATTTCGATAGATTTTTCAATTATAATAAATCACCTAAATAATTTCTTAAATATTTTTGTTAAATTTACATTTCTCAACAAACTTAGAATTGATCTTCTTATTTTTTTTTCTACAAGTCTTTTAGAGACAATCAGAATATCATCTATCCAACAAGTAAAAATCTTGGTATTGTTTTCTTCTTGAAATTTATAACAAAATTAAAAACAATTCTTTTATTATGCTTATGAATTTTTTAGTGTTTCAACCGATTCGTATTTCATGAAATGTTTTTTCATACATCTTTGTTTTTTATTGAATGAGAAAATTTTTTTTTTCTTTTGCTACTATCGCAACGGTATTGTTTTGTGCAGAATTAAATTCCATTTCATCATACAGAACATTAATATTTGAATAGGATGAAAAGAAGAAAAAAAAAGAATTCTTCTATCTTGAATAATAAAAAAACGTATCCAATCCTATACGTTTTACTTCAACTAATTGCGAACAGAAGCAAAATACCATTAAAAGAAAATTTTCATTTCATTCATTTTTCGGAAGAAAAAAGCAAAAGTTAAAGTCAAAACAAGAAAACTACCTCGTTCAATTTTATAGATTTGCATATCGAATAATAAATACATTGCATCGCCTTAAGTTATTGCTTCACATTCTTAACTATCATCATTTTATCAACATTTAACAACATATTAAATAAATATATAATGAATCGTTTTAGTGACATTGATCCTTCACGTAAACGACTTCCTGATAATAACGACGATAAACCATTGACATCAACTATGAGTGAAATGCGTCGGGCTTCAATACCATCAAATAGAGAACCATTGGCATCAACTACGAATGAAATGCGTCGAGCTTCAATAGGATCAAATAAAGAACCATTGGCATCAACTATAAATGAAATGCGTCGAGTTTCAATAGGATCAAATAAAGAACCATTGGCATCATCTATGAATGAAATGCGTCGAGCTTCAACAACATCAAATAAAGAACCATTGGCATCAACTATGAATGAAATGCGTCGGGCTTCAACAACATCAAATCAAGAACCATTGGCATCATCTATGAATGAAATGCGTCGAGCTTCAACAACATCAAATCAAGGAGCTTCGGGTAAGTCATTTATGCTTTTTTTTCTAAATAAAGTAAAGTGTTTAAGTGATTTAATATTGAGATAAGTATGAAATATAATTGCTACGATCATTGTACAGTTTATTATTAATAGTATTTCGATACTGTAAACATATCCTCATCTATTTTTTAAATCCTATTTAGACAATAAAATGATATGTCATTTGAAATTTATTGGTTTTTAATATAAATGATATTAACATTTGAAACTAAAGTATCCTAGGGAAAATCGTTGATTTTTTCGTGCTGGATTCTTGACAAATTCAGTCGGAATTTTGTCAGGAATCATCTTTTTTCCTGAGGAATCGACAGTATCCCGAAAGAAGCGTGTAGTCATGAAATTTCAGGAGATGTGTCCGGCTCTCGTAAATTTGAACTATTGAGAAATTCAGGACTCAAACATCAATAAAAAACTGGCAGACATCAGCCGCACCTGAAAAGAAACCCAAGGAACTCAAAGAACTCTAGGAAAGCTAAAAATTCTATGTCGAACTTTATAAAAAGTCATTACTTCCGAGAAATATCCTGGCCGTGAGGAAAAATTCAAACTCATAAATTTTCCATCATTTAGTAGCGTAAATGGCTGGTAACAGTAACTTCTCCATGCTATTCTCAAGTTATCCCTCCAGTCATCCTCACCCTCACACACTTGTCTCTACTTTCAAAGTTCCACTATCAACCTCGCGAAGTCATGAAAGCAGTAATCACTCGAGCCGCTGTCTTTTGAGCAACGGTAGCTGAAAACTTCTAGACTTTCTTGGCTGCATCAAATTCACTTGAGTTCTCTGGATGCCTTGTGTTCCTAAGATTCCCTGAGTTCCTTCGGTTCCATGAATCTTTTGGGTTCCTAAACTTCCTTGAGTTTTCAGAATTCCTTGGATACATTGGTTTCCCAAATTCTCTTGGTTTTCTTGAGTTATCAGAGTGTCTGAAGTTTGTTGAATTCCTTGAGTTCTAGGCATGCAGCGAAACCGAACTTCAGTTTGGAGTAAGGACAGAACGGTTCAGGTTTGGGTTTGGTCCCAGCGTTCGGGTTCGGGATTGAATATTTTCGAATACCGTTAACTTTTTTTTAGAAAGTCTGCAGCCTTTCAGTTCTTTGGGACATATACTTGGTTAATTGTAGACCTATCACAACCAGCCGTAAAGCCTTTCTTTTGGTTTACTTCTACCCCATCCCATTAATCAACTGAAAATGGATTCATTCCTTATCGAATTCGAGCCGAACTCACCGAATTCCAACGTTCAGATTCTGTGCATGCCTATTAGGTTTTCGGAATTTCTTGATTTCCTAGAGTTTCTTGGATTCCTATGACCCCCTGGCTTCCTACACTTTCTTGAGTGGCTTAAACTTCTAGAGTTTTTTCGGTTCCTAGAATTCCTTGACTCTGAATAAAGAAATTTTAATTCGAAATATTGCTCATACATAATTCTAACGATATTTAGAGTGTCCCAAAATTTTCAGCAACAATGGTTGTTTCCTTCTCGAAATATAAAATGTTGAAGAGAAGTCGATTTTTAGCAATTTTTTGTAAAATGTAGCTGATTTTTGTAGGTATCAAATATCTCAACAAGAAAGCATTCATTCTGAGTGAAATTTTTAGGATAAGTTAAGAATATGAAATCTACTTATGAGCAAAATTTCAGATCGATATCCCTATGTTTCGGTTTTTTTACAAGGCAGGAAAACGAACGACATTGCGTA
This sequence comes from Rotaria sp. Silwood1, assembly GCA_905250075.1. Lineage (NCBI taxonomy): Eukaryota > Metazoa > Rotifera > Eurotatoria > Philodinida > Philodinidae > Rotaria > Rotaria sp. Silwood1. The sequence goes on from CAJNOP010000196.1 coordinate 18,594, forward strand.
ATTCTGAAAGAAGAGCACAGTAATACTTTTTAGCTATGATACGAGTATACTGAGGGTCGATAATCTCTATTTTTATAATTAACTTCCGCCTGTTGTAAGAAAAAGCCTCTTCGACCCTCAAGATAGTTAACATCCTACTTTGCTAATTTTTCAAGCTTCGTCTGAAAATAAAATTCGAAATCTAGTTAGTTTCATGGTCTGAATCTCAGGTTATATACAAAATAAATCTTGAAAAAATTAAAAAAAAACTTTCCGAAGCTTTTGCCAGAATCTATTATATATGTAATGTTCAGTGTCTGTCTGTATCTCTGTGCCGGGACAAAGGTTAAAGGTCAAATAAGGCTATAAGCGGAAGGCGCCAAGGGCTACTGGGGACTCATAGGTCCTCATGGGCTATTATGCGGAGGTACTCATAGGTCCACAAGAGCTGCAATATGAGGGTACTCATAGGTCCTCAAGGGCTATTATATAGGGTACTCATAGGTCCTCAAGAACTATTATATGGGGTATCCATAGGTCCACAAGGGCTATCATACGAGAGTACTCATAAGTCCTCAAGGGCTATAAGACTATAAGGGAGGTAGAGGATAAGGGAACAAGACTTCAGGACTATGAGGCTATAAGCTGGTAAGGGGATAAGGATATGAGGGTAAAAGGAATAAGAGACTAAGACCACAGGGGCATAAACGATAAAGCTAAAAGAGTATAAGGAGATAAGGATATAGTGGATAAGTTGATGAGGCTGCATGGGATCTACGAGATAGGGAATAACGGAATAAGGCTATAAGAAGTAATACTACAAGAGTATAAGGCTATAGAGTCTATATATATATATGTCAGCGTCCAAACTAAGATTACGTCCGATCTCAGATTGGCCTAGGCGAATGCTGAATCTGAGATTGGACGCATCCAATCTCGGATTGACGTAATTCTATTCACTAAAATATTAATTACTCTTTAGATAGACTTTGGAACCGAACTATTTTTCGAAGTTATGTTCATACGATGCTGTTTTAAGTAACATACGATGCAAAAGTAATGGCACAAAATGTTGATCCATATTTCTCTTCGATAGAAGGGGACTGAAACAAAACTTTTTTTACCAAAAGATAGAGCTTCTTCTGCTCTTCCAGATTCTATATAGTTTATTGTTTCTACCATGTCTATAAATGAAACAACATGACAAAAAAGAAGTATACTTTCGAAAACATTTTGCACTTTTTTTTATAAAAAGGTAGCAGAAAATGTCGACCTTTATATTTCTTCAATAAATACGTTTTGAAAAGAAAATTTTATAACCAATCGATAGGAAATTTTCTCCTCTTTCGAATGGTATGTAATTTGTTTTTTTTTCATTCCTATTTCTCAATGCAATGAAACAAGAAAAATAGGAAAACATTCACAATGAATTTGGAGTTTTTTCATGAACTTGTCAAAAAAATCTTCTAGATGGTAGTTAATTATTCTTAACTCCGATCCACAAGATAGTTTCAAAAAGTTCGTAAACATGTGAGTAACTGCTGTCTTACAAGGGTTTTTTAATGAATACAAAATGAACCAAATTACCGTCGTCTACTATACTGTTTTGACGTGTTCATACAAAAATTGCAGAATTAACGCACGAGTATTTCCCTCTCTTTTTTGTTTCATTGAATTGAGGAATCCGAATGAAATAAAAACAAATTACATACCATTCGAAAGAGGAGAAAATTTTCTATCGATTGGTAATAAAATTTTCTTTTCGAAACGTCTTTGTCGACGAGTTATGCAAAAAAAAACAAGGGAATCAACATTCTGTGTCATTTTGCTAAATTTTACAAAAAGTGGAAAATGTTTTCGAAGGTATACGTCTTTTTTGTTATGTTGTTTCATTTATAGACATGGTAGAAACAATAAACTATATAGAATCTGGAAGAGCAGAAGAAGCTCTATCTTTTGGTAAAAAAGTTTTGTTTCAGTCCCCTTCTATCGAAGAGAAATATGGATCAACATTTTGTGCCATTACTTTTGCATCGTATGTTATTACAAGCATTTAGGAAGAAACTAAATTTAGACTCAAGAATTTAATAAAGGTTTTTGATGAAAGTTGTTTTCTTCTAGAAATTTATTCATAGCTCCTAAAATTTTACTCAAATCTGTCAAACGACAATTGTGCCAAATAAACTGACATAGTCAAAACATCACTCAAAAAAAACCATTCGAATCGAACGTATATCTAAAGAGTAATTAATATTTTAGTGAATATAATTACGTCAATCTTAGATTGGACGCGTCCAATCTCGGATCCGACATTCGCCTAAGCCAATCTCAGATTGGACTTAATCTCAGTTTGGACGCTGACATAGATAATGCGAACTATGTGATTGTCTATTACCGAATCAAGGCTAAAGGATAAACGTGAAACTTTACAGGAAAAAAGCATCCGTGCAGTATGCACAGGCTCTCGCTAGTTTCTTATATTTGTGTATTTAAAAAGTCAAGTCAAGATCAGGATAAAACTCGAGTAGATTCCTGAATTCTCAGTATCTTGTCAAGTTCGAAATAATAAACTAGTAAAATCTTGACAAGCTCTTCTACTTACTACTATTGAAATATTACTGAACAGTAGCATTTAAATGCCGTTAGAACTCAGAGATTTTCAAATCTTGGATGGATTCTTGAATAAGAATCAGCTAAAACCTTAATGAATCTATTTTTGTCTGGATCTTAAACTAGATCATGATAATCAAATTATTTTTAATCAATTTTATTCAACAACGAAATCAATTAAAGTTTTGTTTCAATAATTTTTTTTTCTTTTTTTTATTGGGACAAGGTTCTTCTCTTCCCATTAATATCAAAACTAAATGGAAACAACATGGAACCACCATTGCTGGAGGAAATGGTCAAGGCAAACAATTAAATCATCTCTTTTCTCCTTATGGTATCTATGTTGATGACGATAATCAATGTATTTATATTGCTGACTGTGATAATCATCGTATTGTTGAATGGAAATATAATGCAGAGATTGGTCAAGTTGTTGCAGGTGGAAATGGTTTTGGAAATCGAATGGATCAATTGAATGGACCAACTGATGTGATTGTTGATCAACAGAATGATTCTCTTATCATTTGCGATTTGGGAAACAGACGAGTAGTACGATGGTCTCGTCGAAATGGTACAAAAGGACAAACAATCATTCCTGATATTGATTGTTATAGTCTAACAATGGATAACAATGGAGATCTTTATATCTCTAACTTTGAGCAACATGAAGTGAGACGATGGAAAATAGGAGAAACAAATGGAACAATTGTAGCAGGTGGAAATGGAAAAGGAAATCGTCTCAATCAACTCAATCAACCTACTTCTCTCTTCGTTGATCAAGATCATTCAGTCTATGTTTCGGATTGTGGAAATCATCGTGTAATGAAATGGATGACAGGTGCAAAGGAAGGAATTGTTGTTGCTGGTGGACAAGATGAAGGGAATAGTTTGACACAATTGTCTTATCCTGAAGGAGTGTTTGTCGATCATTGGGGTCATGTCTATGTAGCTGATTCTTACAATCATCGTCTAATACGTTGGGTGAAAGGATCTAAAGAAGGTCGAGTTATTGTTGGTGGAAATGGAAAAGGAGAACAACCAAATCAGTTCAATCTTCTCAGAGGTTTATCCATCGATTGTCAAGGTAATCTCTATGTCGTCGATAATTCAAATCATCGAGTACAAAAATTTGAAATTGATTTAAATTGAATAAATATTTGTGATAAAAAAGAATAATAATATTATTATTGGTGAAATTTTTTGTTTTATTGATTTGAATAAATTGAAGAAAAGGAAAATAATTTTGTTGATTAAAAATGATTTGTAAAATATTTAATCAAATAATTGAAATGAATCTATTGAGAGATTTTCATTTGATTTTGTGGAAATATTTTAAAAAAAGAGAATAAGGGAGAAACAGCAGACGTTTGTATTACTTTGAGCAACTTTTCTAATACTATAAGCAACTTTCAAGTATTTAGAACAACTCTTCAAGTACTTCCCATGTATTTTGAGCTACTTTAGGCTACTTAAACCTACTTAGAGCTACTTCAAGTCACTTGAAACTCTTCTGTTTCAAAGTATATCAATAAGAGATAGTGCAACAAATGTTCCTAAACCATTTATATTATCCACTGATGGTGTTGATAACAAATTTACAGCTATGAATGCTTTACGTTGATGGATTTACGGGTCGCGGACATTTCGTACCAGCCATTCCGAACACTCGGGCATGTGTCCGGGTATTCGGAAATGATTTTTTCCTTTAAAAAATTTTTGACGGGAGTTCGTAATCATTTTTGAACGGGACATCGTATTGAAAAAACAGAGAGATCGGGATGAAAATGACAGGGTGTTCGGAATGGCACTCCAAGAGTATTTTCCATAGAAAAAGGCCTGAAGATCGTAATGAAACTGACCGGGAATTCGTAAGGGTGTGGGTGTAGCAATAATAGAAATATTCACTGCTTGAATTCATCAAGGCATTCTTTGTGCACCATCTCAAAATGAAAAACTAGTGAAGCACTTAACATTTCTGAAAGAAGAGCAAACATGAACACAATTCGAACACCCCGTAGTTTTCATTACGATCTCTAGACATTCACTACACTTATTGGCCTAAACTTTCATTACGATCTTCCGGTTTTTATTATTACGATTTTCCAGTCATTTTCGTCCCGAACTCCAGTCAAAATTTCAGGATTTTATCTATATGAATCGATTGTCACTGTTCTTTACGATCTTCTGGACAACTTTCATTCCGAATACCCTGTTTTTTTATTTTTGATTGATTTTTATCATTTCGAACTCCCGTACATCTAATTCCGAATACCCTGTCGTTTTATCTTATGTCCGGAGATCGTAACAAATTTCGTCACCGGGAGATCGTAATGAAAAGTTGGTGCGAAATGTCCGTTTCCCGGATTTACCAGGTGGCCCAAAAGTTCGATGTGAAAAAACGTGAACTGATTTTATCATAAACTGAAAGGGCTATAAGGATGGAGATTTATTCTTAAGTAGATCTAATGGTCTTTAGCCTGTCCGAAAACGGATGGGTCTTTTGTGATATATTGAATTTTTGGAATATCTCGTTTTTCTGACCTTATTATAATTTATGCCTATGTTTTTTTTCAAACATCGAATATTCCAACAAAAGGATCATTTGTTTTGGCTGGAACTCTCAGAACATTCTAAAGATTATTCCGCTTATTTATAAATCAAACTTCATCGTGAAATTCTTTTCCTTTATAATTTCTATACAGAGTATTTCTAGAAACCTCCGTGGAAAAAACATTAATAGCTTTGGAATAATGTCTGTGATTTACATGATTTTTTGAAGTAATTCGATCGCATGTTATTACTTAAACTTTTATTTCATATTTAAAATAAAACTTCAAAGAGTATCCTATGAAATGATGAAAACCTAATTTTGAATCGTTTGAACCATTGAAGAATTATTCGAATTTTTTTCACGGTGGTGTCAAGCTAACTGACAGCGATGCATGTATATACGAGTGCCATGCATCTTGCGAGCAATTTCTTCTCGTCGTTACCTAATTTCAAATTAGACCAACAGCAATACGCATTTCAAATTAATGTACTAAAGCAGTGGACATGGTTTTTTTAATTAGGAATCAACTTCTTTTATTTTTTCACGATTCAGAAATCTACTATGACCAAATGGAGAAATCGTTTATTGTTAACAACGGCGAATTTGTGATTCGGGAATGATAAAATTAGTATAGAGCATATAGAAAATCTGATCAATGATAATAATTATACAAAACTATTCACTGTTTGACCAACAGCGACATTAACTCTTCCAAGACTATCAAAATTATCACTCATGCATTAACCCTTTCCGGCTGGATGTTGCCATTTGGCAACATTGCGCCAATATTTCGTGAGGATTTCAACTTTAGTGATGACAAAAAAAAACAGGCTTTGATAGAAGAAAAAAATTGACCTCTTCAAAATTTTTATATCCTTACGGCCGGGTGTTGTCAAATGGCAACTTCAAGTCATTCGATACTAAAGGTGGCTGCACTTTTAGTAGCTCCGAGATGAGAGAACTACAAATACGCTGAGAAAGATTTTTTTTTGCTAGCAGTCTTTTGATAGCCGGCTGAAAAGGGTTAAGTATCTTCACAATAGGACAGCCTGTTGGTTGCTTTCGAATAAAATAACGAAATTATCAACTGTTCGTTTATCTCGTGTCAAACAACAAACAGTTTATAATGATTAATAAACTTTTTCCTATTTGTGTACGTCTCATTAGTGATTTTTCTTTTGGAATGAGTAACTAAAGGGGGTGTGGGGTCTGGAGTGTGGGTGTGAACTTGGCTGAAGAGAAGACTCACACCCACCCCACACAACCCTTATGATTTCTTGTCATTTGTGTTCAAAGATAATTGATTTATATCAACTATTTGTTTATTTTTGAGCAATCGTATTAGAGAAAATAACAAATAAATATCAAAAAACAAGAAGAATATGAATTTATATGAGAAAATGTTGGATTTTCAATGGCAGTCAATTTTCATGTTGTGCATTTTGTTGTTGTTGATATAGGTACCAAGTTTGACTTGATTGATGGATGTTTGCTGTTGATGAATAGCTCGAATTTCGACAGATATCAAACATCGTGTGAAAGCATTGAAATCATCTATACGGGTGTGCCTAGATGCTTCGAATGAAATGATGTCAGACTTATAAAATAATCCAAATTTAATCCAAGAGAAGGTTAGATTCATCTTGTTGAAAGATAAATATTGACGAACTTTTGAAACATATTGTCCATCAATCCATATTTGATGATTGAACTGTCGATCAGTTTTGTTCAGAACAATATGAGTCCATCGGTCAGCGAGGGTGTGGTGGGTGTTGGTGTGGGGTTGGGTGTGGGTGTGGGTGGGTGTGGGTGTGGGTGGGTGTGTGGGTGTGGGTGTGGGGTGTGGGGTATGGGTGTGGGTGTGGGTGTGGGTGTGGGTGTCGCGGTGCAATAGTTGTGGATCAAGGATGTACCAACACCCACACCCACACCCACCCACAGCCGCAGCCACACCCCCCCCCCCCCCCCCCCCCACACACCCTTGCTTGTTCGTCTAATCAATTTGAACCTTTTAATTTGCACCAGTATAATTTTGAGATTGAATTCAAAATAAAACAACATAGACAATTATGCATAGCAATACAATGCTAAATAAATAGAAAACATCTTGTCAGTGAAGGATCCATGATTGACGAAAAAAAACAAAAAGTGAATTTTAATGATCATTTACACTTGTGGAAGCATAATGAATAATCTTTTCTTTCGAGAATTCTTTCGTATATGAAAAAACTATAATGCATGATGAATAATGTAAATTAAATATGTATAACTGTGGAGTTCTTGCAGTTATTTTTACTTAAGTTCGATGTAGCATGCGAATGCAAATTCACACCCTGTTCGCTTTTATTTCCCTATATTTAGGACGTAGTCTTCTTCAAGGATCAGACGTTATTGATCCTAATCATAATGACTTTTTATTTGATGCGGTAGGAGCACCATTGTTCTTCGACTTCTTATTATCAATTTAGATGTTCACATAGTCTGGTATTTATTCAGTTATCTATTTACTAATGATTGTATGAATGGAAAAATCGACTATTTAATTAAACCTTTGGTAGGTTTATCGTGAAGCTTATATGACAGTAAATTTGATTTGTACAAATGTTCACAAATCAGATTAATCAAAACATGGTAATTTTTCATTTTTATTGATCGATTTTACATCAATAATTTCTTATATTCTAGTAGACACGTTACCCAAATTTTAATTAATTAATGGTTCGTTCGGACTAATATGCAATGACAAATTTCACCGGTCCTTTTTCTTGATAAACAGAATTACGTTTCATTAAATAAGACCTTCGGAAGGATTTTTGTGCACTTCATTTGTATTTTTAAAAATGCTTTTTTTCTGTACCAATCTTGTTTGTCTTTAAATAATATGTAACATTTATAATAGTTGTTATTAGTTGTAAGTTCTATTATGATCGAATAAAAGTTCAAAACTATCATCTCTATGTTAAACGTAGTTTTCAATTACGGCTATAAATATAGGTAGTAGGATCTACTAAGAGGAGTGATATATTTAAGTATCGAAATACTGAAAAATACTCCAATATAGCGCGTAATATTGTTTTGTTGTCATGATATCGCGTTATAGCGGAAATAGCGGAGTGCTAAAAGGGATCAAAGTGCCATCACGATAGTGGCGTTATAGCGCCGCTACTGAACCGTTATCGATGACATGGATGATTATGAATAAATATCAAATTATTGAAGTTCAAACAGTATACATCACTGGATCATCAGAGATGTATCAGGCTCTTAGACTTGTTTCAATTGAATTAGTTTGCACTTTCATATTCAAAGAGATTTTTGAATAGTCGAGCAGACATTTTTCAAATCCAATGATTAAATTACTATTCTTATTCAAAACAGTCGACTAATCGTTGCTAAAGTTATTGATATTTATACGCATACCTTTAAGTCTCATAACTACGAATTCATTGCAGATATATATAGAATGAAATGAAGTATTTCTTCCGTGTGCATGCAATGCAAATATTCGTCTTGATCGATCTGATACAAGAGAAAAAGCCCGTCTACCATCAACAATATTCATGCTCTTCCCATCATCATTTATTATTTAATACATCAAATTTGTTACAACAACAAAATGGGATAAAATATAATGTCGAAAGAAATAAATGTTTCGAACATTAAATCGATTGTATTAAAATGCTTTCTGATTATTCTAATTTATCCATTTGCGCATCCAGCTTTCTACTTCTTCGTACCAAGCAAGTGAATGAAGTGGATTAAGTATCCAATGATTTTCCGTTGGAAAATAAACTAATCGACTTTCGATACCACGACGTTGTAAAGCATTAAAAGCACCTATTCCTTGTGTATCTGGTACACGATAATCATGAGCACCAAGAATAATTAGCATTGGCTGAGTCCAATTTGCAACATGATTCAATGGATTATAACGTTCATAAGCATCAGGATTTTCCCATGGAGTATAACCACCTGCATCATGTTCAGTAAAAAATAATTCTTCGGTCGAATAGCCCATAAATCTTGTATCAAATATTCCATTATGGGGAATGAGAGTTTTGAAACGACGACTCATTTCTGGTTGTCCAGCTATCCAATAGATCATATATCCACCGTAACTAGCACCTAATGCTACGGCTCGATCTGAATCAATATAAGGATATTTGTTCAGTGCATAAGTAAGGCCTAATTGAAGATCTTCGTAAGGTAATGAACCATATTCACTTATAATACTATCTGTAAAATTCTGTCCATATGAATCAGAACCATGAAAATTGATACCAATAACAGCATAACCTTGTGAAGCATATGTTTGAAAATTCCATCCAAAACCCCATGCTTCATCCCAACTACTTTGTGGGCCTCCGTGGATAAGAAATGCGAGGGGAGCTCGTTTTCCAGTTCCATTTGATGGTGGCATATGCCATCCCCAAACTTGATCACCTCGAGCACCTGCAAATGAAAATGCTTCAACTGCTGGACTCAGTCTCACTTTAGCTAATAGAGCTTTGTTATGATCAGTAAGAGATCGCATTGATCCATCCGATGAATAGAAATAAATATTGATTGGTTCAACAAAACTTTGATGAGTAAAAATAAACTCTTGATTATTCATTGGATGAACATTGATGTCACGCGATGTACCTTTACTGATTAGACGTATAAGGGGTTGATTGTTAGATAAATGATAAATGACATTTCGTGCTTCTTCAGGAAGTTCAAGAAAAAGTGATTGACCATCCGGAGACCATGTCACAACTTGAATGCTTCGATCCCAATTATCAAGGAGTGTTTGCTTTGTATTCGATCCTATAAATAAAACAACTTTCGAACTAGGACAAAAAAACAGTAATAATATAACTAACCATTGTAGAGCTTTATTTTATATTGGTCAGATTCATATCCTGGTTTTGATTGTGATCGATAAATCAAAATATTATTATCTGTTGGTGAATAAGATGGATCAGTATCAGTTGCCAAGTTCTCACATGTAATACATACACTCGCTTGTCCAGGTATACTCAAATCTATTGTATAAATATCAAGATTAGTTGTCCAAGCAACAGCACTTGTTTCATCATATTGACGAGTATATGCAAATGAATTTCCATTTGCACTAAATGACCATTGTGTTTTACCATCACCAAAAGGTTTTGTTGGTGAATCACTATCTATATTAAAAAGTACATCCACGGGTTCAGATGAAAATTTAAATATTCCATTTGATTGTCTTTCGATTGAAACAAGAAATGGATGATGACGTAGACCTGTCATATATTCATCCCAATGTCGAATAAATAATTTATCAAATTGATAAAATGTACGACCACTATTCTTTTCTGCTATTTGTCGAGCAAATGTTTCTTCAATTGATAAATTTGCATAAACTTGACAACTAAATGCAAGACGTGTTGCTTGTCTATTTACTAAAAGATTACCAATACTCAATGAATAATTTGTTATTTGAATTGGTTCAATGAATGTATTAGTTGTTTCTAGTAAGTTATCAGGAAGTGTAAGTTGAAATATTTGATTAAGACCTGATGAAGCTCGATTAGATAAAAAAAGAATAGCGTTAGAATTTATCCAATAGAACTAAAGATAAACATTAATATCAATACATATGAAATGATTCTATACTTACTTGGCTATCATGTTTTCCCCAAATAGGTTGTGTTAATTGAATATTTTTGTTTGTTTCTAAATCAAGCCAATGTAAAGTTGTTGTTGATCCACGTAAATCAGGCATATGATATTGTCTTCTTAAATAGATAATACTTTTTCCATTGATTGGATGAAATCGAGGAGATGAAAGACGATCCAAACGAAGATTATCTGTTTGAGAAAAGTCATGAACATCCGTTAATGATTGATAATAGTCACTATTTGACTGATAATCATCGGCATTTCGTGTTGTTACTGAAGATATCCCGTCTTCATGATTATGTTTAGAACGTTTTGTGACAATGACAAGAGTAGGTATGAGTATGACGACTACACCTAATAAAAGTGTAATCGATAAGAAAAGCTAAAAGATAGAACAATGAAGATAATAATAGAATAGGAAGTATCACTAAATTCAACCTTGTTGTTTTTTAATGCTTGTTGAAACATAAAGAATCTTCACCAAAAATAAAGAATCAAGCATAAATATCTTCGTTTTTATATAGTATTGATACACGTCTTATAAGTTTTATTATTGCAAAAATGTTAATACCTTGATATTTGTATTGAAATTAAGTGAAATAATAATGTTTTATTTTGCATTATGAAGGCTATTGCAAGCTGAAGAACGATATGAACACAAAAAAAAAATGATAATCTATAATAATTTGGCATGGGAGAATTATTTCTAATGTCGATTTCTTAATTAACGATCATCCTAATCAGGAATATGTGGTACTCTAAGACTTCTTAATGTCATAGTAGAGTTGATATTCGTGTAGATTAATTGCAACTTCTATGAGTATGTTATACAGAAGGATATCAAAAGACGAATTGAATCTTGTTAGGTCACATCAAACTTTTATCAAACCGACTATACAAAAAACAAGATCAGTTTAATTTCTGTTCGAATTTCATTTCGACTATTCAAGTTATTATTCCAATGTCTAGAATAATTGACTAAATGGTAGGGCACTACGAAAGTTTTTTCACCTGCCTCTCTTAAATGCTTTCACCAAGGACCAACTATATCGCTATAATGCCCAGAGATCTTTAGAATTATGTGAAAAATTTCAGACTTTGTTGTAGATCATCATTTCTTACAATTCCCATAGGGCGGTTTTGTTTTATGGTTGCACATTTTGCTCTGAAAATAGACAAAATTTTGAGTCATCAAATTTCGATGCTGCTAAAAAATAACACCTATGGGAAATTTCTTTGTTCTTGTTTCACGTAGATTGTACAGCTTTTCATGCTGCATCTTGCCACATATTTTGTTTTTATTTACGAAAACATATTCGATAGTAAAAAGAATAGTTATTGTACAGCTGCAATCTAGTTGGTAAAAAATTTGTTTGTTTTGAAAGCAAAATGTGCAACTGATATAAAATGCAGAGCTTTGGATGCTGCATCTGATCATGTAGTTTGTTTTTCTAACACAACTTATTAAACGATTGAAACTTCACTCTAAAAAATTAAGACACTTAGATAAGACAGTTCAAGTGTCTATTTTGCATTAATTTTGCTTGAGCGTCTAAAATCGGTTATCCGTTGACACGTGACGCGTCTTACTAAGACACACTATATGTCTAAAAAAAGACGCATCACCTGTCTCAATAAGAAGCGCCACGTGTCAACGGATAACCGATTTTAGACGCTCAAGCAAAATTAATGCAAAATAGACGCTTGAAGTGTCTTGTAAGACACATGGCATTTTTTAGAGTGTTATTACACAAAACACGACCATGTAATCTGTCTCATCGGTACAAAAGAAATAATAAACTTAGAAGTTTGAAATTTTGCACATAATCCTAAATAGTTCTGAGTATAGTTAGCTCTTGGTACAGTCTTTTAAGGGAGCCAGTGTGTATTCTATTTAATTGCTTAGTATGTATTGTTCACCTTTTTGATAAAAAACTTGACAAGTATTGATTTATTGAGTGTGAAGTTTTTCTTTTTACAGAGTGTTCCAAAAGTTCGCAGAAAAAGTTCATTCAAATATCTCTTATACAGCTCAAGCAATTTAATTGATTTTTTTAATAATATGTTAGTATGTTCTTTAAAGTTTTGTTTCGTATATTTTGAGATAAATGTCTATGCCTATAACTATTAGAATTAAAAAAGTTCTATTATTGACCAAATTTCAGTTATCCATCATTGTGAAAGGAAAAATACAAGTCGAGTTTGGCATAAAATGCCACACATAGACTGTACTATTGACACTTTTGCGAAATGAGAACATAGTAGAAAATAGGTAAGAATTTGAAAGACCTTCAAAAATTACAGAAGAGAAAATCGGCAAAGTTTATAATAATTGTGAAAATGTGCCACTATCGAGTGTTCGGATTATTGCAACAGCCTGCTTCATTCCATGAACAATAGCAGGACGAATTCTCACTGAATATCATCTAATGAATCTACACAGGGTGTCATTTCTTCTATAACCTCATAGAAAAGATTCATAAGATGGAGTTGAAATTATTACGCAAGTTATAAAATATCCACAATCAGAAGAGCTCTTTTTTTCAGACAAAATCTCTTTTCATTTGAATGGTTTATCGATAAATATAAAGTAAAGACCTGTGTGCATAAGATATTTGGTCGAATTCAGAATAAAAACCGACAATTCGAAAGTAAACTTCCTGCAATATTTTTTTAAAGATTTCGAAAGCGATGGGTTTATGTAGTTTACTTGTTGGTAATCATTTTGAACATTTTTTACAAACTAAATTATGTGAAATAAAACTTTAAAGAATATACTAATACATTATACAAAAAAATCAATTAAATTGCTTGAGTTGTATAAGAGATATTTGAATTAACTTTTCCTGCGGACTTTTGGGACACTCTGTAGTTTCATTTCTGTGAATCTACCTAATTATATTTAATCCATGATAATTGCGCACAATTATATCTTGTGTTTTATTTATCAATTCGATTCATGTTACTCCTTGCCTTAAGTTTTATTTCTTTATTCTTTTCAGATTATGTAAACAATATGTTTTCATACTTATATCCATTAACGAATGTTTCATATTCGGAAAAAGAATCTAATTTTTGTTGAAGGTGTGAGTGTGGCGTGTAGGTGTGGGTGTGGGTGTGGGTGGGTGTGAGTGTGGGTGTGGGTGTGGTTGTTCGTGTGGGTGTGGATCTGATCTTCACTCATACCTACACTCACACCTACACCCACACCCTCACCCACACTCCACACTCACCGACACCCACACCCAATGTATACCGGTTCGTTTTCTATTTTTATTCGCAAGAGATAAACATCTACAGTGTCCTTCAAGCTCAAAGAAAAATAAGAGAAACAAGAAACATCTACGACTTTCGTTTTCTATTTTAGCAAAAGATTTTTACTAACAGCACTGCGCAAATACAGATAACAGTTGTATCTCCCATTTCTCGTCATGTCTAATGTGTTCCTGTTCAGTGATATCTATCGGTATGTTTTGATACAGCACAATACTGATTTCGTTGACCTCGTTTGACTTTCGAGGATTCAATATCATTGAGAAGAATAAATGATGTGCTTCGTTTGAGAATCGAACCCGCTATACGATTACTGGTGATCGAGGGCCGTACACTGACTATAGAGCTATCAAAACATGACCAACACATCATTCATCTTCTGAATGATATTAAGTATGTGGAATTCAAAGTACCTAAACAGAGTCAGTGTTGTACTGTTTCATGTACTCCTTTCTCTCTCTTAATAAGTGTCCAGGTTGAATAAGCATGGTCGTATACGACCGTTTACAGCAGAATAGGTTGACTTAAATGGCTCATTATTACAATCATAAAAGAATCGTGTAAGGCCGTTTACGACCGTATACGAACTTGGGAAACTTCGGACTTGGTATCGGTCCAATGTATCGGTATATCCAAATAAATACTCTTAGAAACTCTAGAATTAATGTGAAACAGCATGCACTGGCCGATATAGATCTCCACAAGTCAATACACACTGATGATTAAGAACATATTAGACAATAAATAGAAGATGCTTGATAAACTTTTCAACTGTATTTGCACATCTTTGTTGACTAAGGATAATTCTTTACCTGCTCTTCGTGATAATTTTACTTATCGATCTTTCATTCCTCAATTTGTTCGCCTATAGTGAGATCTGTAAGGAACTTAAGGGTGTAAGGGTTCGCTGCATGCCTACTTATGGTTCGACACTACTGACTCGCTCAAGCACGAAGTTAACTTGAGTTTTATTGACAATTTTATTCAATATTTAAGATAAACTTCTAAATCTTCGTCTTCAAGGCACAGCAAAAACTGATGTGGACTTACAAAGCCCATCTTTGGATAAATAACGCAATTTCTTTTGGTTCTGTTGCACTTTCTATAATGGTTGTAAGCTTTTTACTATGTTGTGGATACTCCAAGTTACTATATGCGTTAGTTCAGCAAATGTTCGGTATTCAGTACATACCTTCAAACAACGAAGATCAATTGGATAGTATAGACTTGTTTGGAAGAATTTCTATACTTAAAACAAAGAGTTCATATAGATTACTATCTTATATAATTCTCTGTATCATGACTGGTGTTGTAATAGGAGTAACAGTTATCGTTTTCGTCGATGGTGTAATTTTAAATGTCATCTACCTTCCTACAAATCAAAAATGCCCAGATGATGGTGATATGGATTGTTATTCTACATCTGGCAATCATAGTCATTTCTTCTATAACTCATCTGACATTTTGATTCATGAGTCTTTAGGTACCGTCACTTGCTTCAAATGGTTCAAGAAAGACATCTCGACTCTTTTAATTCTTGAATATCTCAGAATATGCACTGGACTTTTTCAAATCTACACTTGGATCGTGCATTTGCTCATACGATTGATATCATATTAATGTACAACTCCATCTCGAAATAACTGCACATGGCGTGTACGTGTGTATTCGGTTGTTTGATTAACTGTTGTTCCACTCTTTGCATTAATAATTACTACTGCAATTCTCATTAGCCGCGAAGCTTCCGTTGCAGGATTGACTATGGCAGTATTGTTATGTTCGACAATCATTATGATTATGACGTGGCTATTGTTGTTTGTATTGACTATGAAGTTGATTAAAAGAGTAGAACAAGAATCTTCTACGAGTACGACGACGTCTAATCCTACTGAAAGAGTTGTTAGACCACAAGGTGTGGGTGTGGGTGTGGATGTGGGTGTGGGTGTGGGTGTGGAGTGTGGGTGTGGGTGTGGGTGTGGGTGTGGGTATGGGTGTGGATGGGTGTGGGGGTGGGGTGTGGAGTGTGGGTGGGCCGGTGTTGGTGTGTCCTTCCTTTCTGTTCATTCACACCCACACCTAGACCCATACCCAAGTGTTGTTGAGTTCCAAAGAAAAATAATTGGCTGCCTTTTATCATATAGAAAGTCAATCAAACTGTTCAAAATGCAGAATATCAAGATATAAGCCATTAAAAAGTGAACTTATACAGTCACTGATGAGGGTGTGAGTGTGGGTGTGGGTGTGGAGTATTGGATGTTTTTCTTTCTACATCCACACCCACACACCTACGCCCACATCCACACCCACCCCACACCCACACTCACCCACACTCCACACCTTACCTTGATTAATGTCAATTCTATCATTTATTTGAAGAAAAAATTGGATAAAGTTTCATCAAATAAGAAACTTATTTCTCTCGTTTGTTATTTCCATTGATTTTAGGTAAAATCAAAGTAACTATGGAAAATAAATCTCCTTATTTATATTTTCGAATGTATTTTAAAAATCATTTCCTTCACTCAAATCATTAAACCAATAAAAAGAATAATACGATAATTAGGTAAAATGTGCTATATACGAATTATATGAACGCTGAATCACTGAATTAACAATCATTTGAGCGTTAAATTGAAGAAAAATATCATCAGACTTCATCATCATATATTCGGCGACAATATTATCTCGCGTTGAACCTATGGTACGTAAACAACAATAAATAGGACCAAAAATAATGCATAGGCAGGAAATGTAACACAAAACACGAACTAGAGTCGAATTAGCAAAATGGCTCAATGTTGAAGATGAACGAGCAGCAATCTTATAATTGATTCTATTATAAGTCTAGAAAATAAATGGAAAACAAGTTTCATTACGATTTAGATATTACTTTTCTACTTACGACATTAATACTATTTTCATAGCCAGTTGAACGAACTAATGCAATAAGTTTTTTCTTCAACTCTTCTAAATTCCAGCCATGACATAGCTTTTTCAATACTATTTCTTTGATTTTCTTGTTAGAAAGTGTATATTGTTCAAGAGCATCTCTGAATGTAACGGTTTCACCACCTCTTCTTGCCTCTGCCGATGGAATAACAGCAACACGCCACCATTGTTCACAAATATAAGGTGATGGATCAATGGAAAAATCAAATTCAGTTACATCCCGAGACTTCGTTACACTACGAGTTTGTCAATTACCATCAGAGTCTTGATAACTTTCCGTTTTCGTATAAGTCTACAAACACAAAAGATACATACAGCAAACATTATGATAACATACATACAACCAAATAAATTACACCAAATTTCGATCCCTAGTGAAGGTACTCATAGGCGAGTACTCACGCTAGAAAATGTCACGAGTACTCATAGGTTTTGAGTACTCAACAGCCGTACTCATGCTAGAATCTGAGTATCTGAGTACGACGATCGAGTACTCGCTGTGTAATATTAAGTGTTCGGTGAGTACTCCTATCTAATTTCTGTGTACTCTGCTCGCCTAATGTAAAATACTCATAAGCATATCTTTTGGTTAGTACCGTTGTACTACATCAATTTTTATTTAATATTAGAATATTACAAAAACCACAACCGTACACAATGAAAATTTGAGTAAAATGGTCGAAATGAGAACCACAACTTTGACATTAGCTTCACATATTTTAGCGTAAAGAATATGGCCATAGCAATCTTCATCATGAGTGAAGAAAGTTAAATTTTTTCTTTGTTTTTCTACAATAAAAATACGATTTTATTGATCCTTTTCTTTCCTCTTTCAAAAAATAAATAAAATCGTATTTCATTATGTAAAAAAAAATAGAAAATAGTTAATTATTTTCTCTAATAATGAAAATTTCTTTAGCTATATCTTGAGTACAGAGTACAATAAAACACGAATTAAGGGCAGTAAAATACAGTGAAGGAGAAAAAAAAAAATTAATCACTGATAATGAGAAATGTGATAGTAAATAAACGTACAGTATTGCTAGTTATACAAAAAACTTAAACAGATATTTTTACATTCGTAACTATCTACATTTATGCGGGAATCTACAAAAAAATAAATACAGAATAAAATTGTTTGTCGGTAGTGTATTCATGCATCTTCTTGTTTTAAAATTTCGATCGATTTATAATAAAAGTCATTAGTCGTCTTCCTTTTCATAGCATTTGATAGTCAGTTTGAAAAACTATATTTTAACGGAAGATTTTTTATCTAAATTTACAAAATAAAATTAAAGCGAATCTACATTCATATGTTTAAAAAAATTCAATCTCACCTAAGTTAACAAATGAAAACGAAAAATCGTTTTTTCTCTTTCTGAACATCACCATTTATCTTAGTCGTATAGATGACTCATCAAAATGAATAGAGGATCGAGTAAATAAGTCAATAAAACAATTTTTCTCGGGCTTTCATTTTACTGCATCATTTTCTTTTATTATATAATTTCAATTTATTTTTTCTATATACTAGTGCATAAGTGTTTTATTAAACGGTCTGCGAAAAACGACTATGAGTACTACACTGAGTACTGATATATCTGCCTACGAGTAAATCTCTAAAGAAAAACTCGTACGAGTACTCATTAGAGTACACGAAGAGTATACATGCACATCAAATTCCTCGAGTACTCGTGCGAGTAATATGAGTACTCACGCTGGAAAGTCGTACTCGCTTGATGAGTATTTTCACTAGGGATATATATTTCTCCTTCTTCTTAATTCTATATTCTTATTCTTGCTTTGAGAATTTTCAGCTGGAATCACCCTATGTCATATTTTATGAGTACTCAGTAGGAGAAAAATATCAAGATTTAGTGAAATATTTATTCTGACGCATTTGTTGAAAGTAAAAATACTTCTGTATAATAACCATGAATGCTGACTTTTAATTGTGGTTTTTCATTGAGATATGTCATGAAATAAAGCAACAATTGATCAGGATTTTTTTGTCAACAAGTTGATCGAATGAAAGAACACCTTTTGCATTACGTTTTATTTCTGCTTTCGATGATTCTGTGTATGGAGTAACATCATTGGGGTATAAAATAGCTCCATTAGGGACAATTGATATATCAAAATAGTTTGGTGGGAGATCATCAATATCCGGTGCAAGTGGAGTAGAAAAAATATTATAAGTTTTCATTTCTAGATCGTTGTTCGGCAGTAACACAGATTTATTCGAGGTCGAAGTGGAATCTTTTAGAGCTATCCCTACTGGTGCACTTGGTGTTTAATAGTCTTCAGTAGTAAAATTATTTGAAGCAGTATTGTTGTTTGTCATATACACATCTTCTTTCTTTCCATTCGTCTGAAGTAAAAGCCTTATAACTATATAGATATAATATGATAATAATGCTAAAATTTGCACAAATATCTATGACACATGCTTGATTCACGCCCAAAGTGCTTCTTGTAGGAAGACAGAAGATAAATATGATATAGTCACTCTTAAATGACACAACAAAACACGTGTTGATAAGGCACATATCTTTAAAATGAAAAAAAATCTGATATCAGATCTCCTGAGAGCTTCTTGAGCTCATTCTACAAGGACCGAACTTATTCAAATCAATGATTGAAATTAGTTGGATTGGTTTACATCAGCTATATATATTATTTTTCATCATCAAGGTGTTTGTATCTTTTACAGATATCTTGTTTTTTTGTTGCAATAAGTACAACATCCAATAAACGGGTGATGAATATATTGGGGATGAGAGGTGTGAGGACGAGGGATGAGGATGAGTTTGTAGAGATCCAGTGTTCACGTGAATATCAAAGTGTTGTTTAAGAGATCTTCATCAGGTGTTGAAGCTTCTCTCGTGCCTTGGCTGAGACATTCTTCTGCGAATTTCAAAGGCAAGAATGAACGAATACGATGTTCGTAAATGGAGCCGATTGTCAATCGCCATGACCTGCTGTTGGTCTAGCTCGGAAAGAATTGTGTGGGTGTGGGTGTTGATGTGAGTGTTCACACAATTGATATCCACACCCACACCCACACCCACATCCACATCCACACACACCCACACCCACACTCACACGCACCCACACCCACACCCATACCCTAGCAGCTTCCATTTCGTCATCGTATTTTTAGGAAGACGTTGACTATGGCGGTACTAGTCATACATACATAAATGTATGTTTGCCTAACCATTGCCGGCTTTGTCCACTGTACGAGCCAATGGAATACGGAGGGTATCCCTGGTCGCGCGTGCGCGAATTTGTGCGACTGCTCGCTTCGGCGGGCTTCAACTTCAGAATGGTCAGTTTATTTTCTCTTTTCAAGATCAAGAAAAAAAATTATATTTTCTTTTTCACATATTCAATGTTTCTGTTTACTAGAGCAATATGTGGATGTGTTGGAGGAAGTGACTTCTTCCATATTTCTTGGGCCTTTTCGTAATATGAAAGTGCTTTTGAGTACTCGCGCATGTTATAATACACCAGACCGCTGTTGTTGTAGGATTGAGCCAAGTCGGGATGATTCGGAGGGAGAGCT
>CAJNOP010000196.1:39179-52403 GCA_905250075.1 Rotaria sp. Silwood1
GTTCGTGCGATGTAAGTGCTTTCGAGTACTCTCCCATTTTAGAATACACATTACCAATGTTGTTGTAGGATTGAGCCAAGTCGGGATGATTCGGAGGGAGAGCTGTTTTTTGGATTTCAAGTGCTTGTTGGTACAATGTAAGTGCTTTCGAGTACTCGCCCATGTCATCATACGCCCAACCAAGTTTGTGATTGTAATCCGCTCGATCCGTATCGGAAGTTGCATTCGGACGTAGTAGATTGTAAAGTATTTCCGCTTTTGCAGGCTCACCTAGTTTAAGAAATATGAAAGCTAGT
The DNA here is from genome assembly GCA_905250075.1 of Rotaria sp. Silwood1. NCBI lineage: Eukaryota > Metazoa > Rotifera > Eurotatoria > Philodinida > Philodinidae > Rotaria > Rotaria sp. Silwood1. The sequence goes on from CAJNOP010000196.1 coordinate 39,476, forward strand.
TGTGACCATCCTGATCTTCTTGCTCTCAAGTGGACCTCTTCACGTATGGAAAGTGTGAGTTTGTTAAAATCATCATCTTGATTACCCGCAAGAGTAAGATTAACTTGCCACAGGCGATCATTATGTTTATCGTCAATTCGTTCGATCCGGTCAATTCGAAAAATTGTATGTGTTGTAAAAAGTATTTCTTCTTCTTGATCTTTGTAGTAACTAACTTGACTTACTTCAGCGAATGGTGTTTGTGATTTTGTGCAAATATCTGTGTCAATATTCATAACAAAGAGAATACCAACTAAATCGGGATTTTTTGTAGCAGGCCATGCGAAATTTTCCAAAGATATCTGTCGATTGCGACTTGTTGATAGAAAATTATTAAAGGACATAAGTCCTCCTTTGGTTTTTTTCATTTTTGCAAAATCTTCCAAGGACAAGCCTTGTCCTCGAAAGACTTGAAAGTGTTTTTGTGTGCCGTGTTCTTGTTCACGATTTAATTCTGCAATATGAAATTGTTCGAAAAATATATCATTGATTTGTTTTGTTGTTTTCGAAGGAATAGAAATTATTCTATGTGAAACTTAATATTCTATTGGTTTTTTAACAAGTAGAACAAATAATTAATTTCAATAGTAAAATGTATTTTATATTTGGAATTGGCGAATTCATGAAATCTATTTTCAATATTTAATTCTTCAACAATATTTCTATGAGCACATATCATTGTTAAATCACTAAGTTGTTCATCACTGTGACGAAAAATGATAATAGACGGGAAGATAGTGTATGTGGAGATATACTTTCTTCCATTTCTTCATATCATATTATCGTCATCTGATGATTAATGATAGAAGGATTGTTCGTGTTGATGATATTATACTTTAGTTTATTCCTTCATATCATACAATCGCATCGTTTACATATAAAGCACACGTTTATATACATGAGCAGAACAAGCGATAATGAAAAGACAGAAGATGAGGCCAAGGAGAGAACAACGTAAGAATAAAGAGGTAGTGAGGCCAAGGAGAGAACTCATATATAATATACGAGTGAATGATAATGTAGAATGAGAAAAAGGTTCAATCATGCATAGATGATCGTAGCCGTAACGCGATTATGAACACTACATGTCATTGATTGTATAGTAACACACTGAGAAAGAAAAGATATCACATAAGATAAGATGCCTATTGGCACAATCACCTACTTTATACTTTCATTGCAAATATAACAAAACTAATCTAAACGTGTGAAATACTCAATTTACTATTGTAGAATTGAAAATCGGAATGAGTTCCGTTTACTCGTATGGTTATATGATTATTTTCTTCTCAAAATTCATGATCACTACAGAAGATCTATGAAGACATCAGCAATATCTGTAGTGTTCTTTCAACAAAAATTTACTTTAACATTATTGAAATTTTTATTGTTGCAAATTAAGATCTCAAGTCAAATGTTTATTTTTTCATAGCTAACATTAGGATATTCAAACAAAAAAGTTATTCTAATGTTGATAAAGATTTTATTCAATTGTTTCTTTATCCAAAGCTGTTTTAAGATTGATAAGAACTATCTTTGTTATTTGAGGTGTAACTAAACATCTATTCCCCTCAAAACCCGTCCTGTACCTCGTCGTGGTGTGGGGGCGAACATCTAAGTATGGGACTGCTCGTTGAGGCTACGCCATCAGTGATGAAAGCTTTTGCTGAAGAATCATCTAGGGCGCTGCGCGAGGTGGACAGGCTCAAGGAGAACTCTGAAAACGATGGCCAACACAGGTGGTGACCGGGTGGCCGGTCTAGAGCGGATGCAAATATCTTCTTCGTAACGGTCAGCCACCTTACCTGCGTTCTCCCGGCAAGGAACCAGGAACATTCTTTGCCTACGTAATTCACTATGAGATAAAACCTAAATACTGTTACGACCAACGACGTAAACGGATCCCAACCATCTAGAGTGGGACCCGCGTCCGGCAGGGTCGGAAATAAGGCCGATTCGGTCGTCATCCGGTGAAAACCTTACAACTCACATTCACACTCATACAACCCTAATGCAAAACATTTTCCGGCCCAGAAACCATTTCGTGCTGGCACGTGGAACATAAGAACGCTCCTGAAAACAGGTGCAGCTACCATCCTCGTCTCCGAACTTGCGAAAGCTAAGATCAACATGATGGCTCTTCAAGAAATACGGTGGCCCGGTATCGGTGAAACAACAAGTGGCCCTTATACAATTTTATGGTCCAGTCCAACTGCTGGCATTCCACAGTCTGAAAAAGTTGCTCTCGCACTCGATCAGACCGCCGTCGCATCCATGATCTCATGGCATTCAATTAGTGAAAGACTTTTGATGGCCAGATTCAAACACAACTTCGGCTACCTCTCAGTAATAATAGCCTATGCCCTCACCAACGAGGCATGCGACAATGATAAAGATACCTTCTATCAACAAATTGAACAAGCAATGAAAATGACACATCAAAGCGACCTCATCATCTGTCTTGGTGTCTTCAACGCTGTCACTGGAACATCAAGACTCAATATGGACCACGTTATCGGCCCGTATGAGAGCGGTACTCCAAACGACAGCATGGAGAGACTGCTGAACTTCTGTTTGGGAGCCGGCTTAAGAATCGGTGGTTCATGCTTCAAGCGTAAGGATATACACAGGTATACGTGGTTCTCAAACAACCGGGTAACTGTAAAGGAAATCGACCACATTTTGGTCAACACTAAATGGTCTGCTCTGCAAAACTGTCGCGTCTATCGTAGTCTGGAATTCGACATAGACCATCGACCTGTAATCGCTACGATGTCGCTAAGGCTAAAACGCACAAGCGAGAAAAAACCACAAACATTATGCTATAACATGAAGATGTTGGAAGATCCAGTAGTGTAATTTCAATACGCAGTGGAAATAAGCAATCGCTTTGCTGCACTAGCAGTCGAAGAGATTTCCAACTGGGACAGATTCAAAGAAACATTAAACGATGTAGCAAACAAACACCTAGGTATTCGTAAACAAACGAAAAAGCCATGGGTCAGCGACACCACCCTCACATTAGTTGACAAAAAGAAGCAAGCAAGACTTCTCAACAAACATGATGAATACAAACCATTGAATAAACAATGCAAGGCAAATCTAAAACTGGACCGACAACGATGAGCTGACAGCTTGGCGAGAGGTGGAGAGGCGGCGCTCATCGCTGGTGAAGCGAGAGACGCTTTCGCTAACTTTTGATGCTTAGCTAAGGCCACCAGGCCTGTCTCTAGCCCAATCCTCGACGCAAACGGCAATCTGATCAGCGACAAATCACACAAATTGGAATGCTGGCGCAACTATTACACAGGACTCTTCAACCGACCCAGCGCACCCGACTCCGAGGAACTGATTACTGCTGCCCAATCAGCTATCGAAGACCCAACCATCAATCTCAGCGAACCAACGGTGAAGGAAGTTATCAACTGTCTGAATAAAATGAAAAACGGCAAAGTACCTGGAATATGCAACATCACCCCAGAGATGATGAAAGCTGGAGGCGCCGACTGCAGGATCTGGTTAACCAACATCTACCAGGATGTCTGGCGTTCTAGAGTCATACCATCGGACTGGAAGAAAGGCATTATTCTACCATTCTATAAACGGAAAGATAACAGACAGGAGTGCCAAAACTATAGAGGCATCACATTACTGTCCTGTCCCGGTAAACTGTTTGCGAGAATTCTGCTGTCAAGAGCCAAGAACTTGCTTTTGACCAAGCGCAGGAACGAACAAAGCGGCTACACCCCAGGCCGATCAACGGTGGACAGAATCTTCACACTTCTTACTCTGCGTCAAACACGGCGCGAATACAATCGCCCACTCTGGATCACCTACACTGACCTCAAAGCAGCGTTCGACTCGATCGATCGCAATGCACTCTGGCTTGCATTGACAAGTCTTGGCGTTCCCAAGAAAATTGTTGATCTTATAAGGGAACTATATTCTAACACATTCAGCTGTGTTCGCGTTGACGGCCAACTATCAGATTGGTTTGAAGTCAAGAGCGGCGTTCGGCAAGGGTGCACAATCGCACCAGATCTGTTTCTAGCACCAATGGACTGGCTGCTCCAAAGAGCGGTACACAGAGAGTTGCTCGGCGCTACACTGGGTAACGAAGTATTCACTGATTTGGACTTTGCGGACGATGTGGCTCTTCTAGCCGAGACTGCAGAAGTAATCCTGCTGGCATTGGAGGTCATGCAACAGGAAGCTCGCCCGTTTGGTTTGGAAATCAACTGGCCAAAAACGAAAATTCAAGAAACAAGAATTGAACCAACTAACAACAACACACTATCCATACTCGATCAAAATGTGGAAACGGTCGACCCATTCGTCTACCTCGGTTGCATAATTCACAAAACTGGCAGTAGCCTACCAGAAATCACCAGAAAGATTGCAATCGCTTGGAACTGCATGAAGACACTGGACAAACCTATATGGCGCTCAAGCATATCCCTACAGTCCAAAATTCTTCTTTACAACAGCTATATTCTGCCAGTCCCCCTGTACAGCACGGAAGTCTGGACGATAACTGACTCCGTCGAGAAAAAATTAGATGCTTTTGACAACTGGTGTCTCAGACGTATTCTCCACATACCGAACACGAAACACATCACGAACAGAGAAGTCCATGAACGTACCGGCCAACCGAAGGTCAGCGCTTCTATCAGAAGCAGAAGACTGTGACAATTTGGACATATAGCCAGGGTCAATCCCCTATTCGATCACACCAGAGCACTAAAAGTAGGCATCAATGAACTACCACGTGGATGGAAACGCCCTCGAGGCAGACCACGCCACATGTGGATCCGCTCCGTCGAAGATGACCTAAGGCCGTTGAATCTTGGTCTCTTCTTCGCCTGGAAAAGTGCTCAAGATAGGCAGAAATGGCATAGTCTCGTAGCGAAAGCAACGTCCAGTAGAATACGCTACAGATGATGAAACATCTATAGTATGTTGTTTTTTTGTTTGTTATATCAGAGAAAAAAGTAAATAATCATATAACTCATATTTGATTAGCATATGCGATAAGAAATATTTAAAACAAACGAATAAAAAAATCTTAGAAATTTTGTTTTCTTGGTTAGCTTATACCTAAATATTATATTATATTTATAAAATATCATTTGTGATGTTTTATTGCTTACGCACAAAACCAATATTCGCCTACAATGTTCAGAAATATTTTTTTTGTTCCGGTTTCCTTTTATGTAAGATGGAATTGCGCTAAGGTGATTATCATCTTGAAAAATTTTCATTCTTAATTACTTAGTAAATCCTATATTCTTTGAACATGATTACTGAAGATAGATGAAGAGTTTTATAGTGTATCAGTCAAAATGATATTGATAATCTAATGTCTTTACTTTTTTTCCAATAGGACCATATTTATTTTAATTTTCTGCAATGGTGACAACAATAAAAATATGAATGAGATGTTTTTTTCTATTGAGCAAATTGACAGCAGTTGCAAATCATTATAAAATTCATACTTAAAACAAATGTATTGTTCAAGAAAAAACAAATTTTGTGTATTTTTTTATAATAGTGCGCGGATGAGTAATATCTGAACAACTTCTATCGTTATGCAAGTGTCGAATGAAAAAACCCAGTTTCATAATGATATCGACATCCATAACGCGAAGTCCACGATTAAGTGTAGAATATATAAATGTTTCGGCTGTATACCACCATATTGGTGTATGTTTATGATATTCACGTTCAATTTGTTTGATTTGATCTTCAGGAATATCATCTTGTTCGCGGCAATACTCAGCCAAGTCTTTAATAGATGTTTTATCATCGTCTTCGATCTCTAGGAGTGCTTCTTTTAATAATTGTGTATACATAAAAAGAGGATCGAGATTATTAAAACTAATTGAAATCATGTTTCGATCACATCGTTGTCGATCGATTTCAAGTGCTTCACATATAGGTTTAATATCGGTGTAAACACCTTTGACTTTTGGTATAGATTTTGCCCATTCTTCATGATACGATTTATTTCCACAGAAAACATATATTAGTTCTATCTGTGGCATTGTTTGTAGTTCTGGTGCTACTTGTCGTCCTAATGCACTGGATACAATCATAAAGACCTTTTCTTTTTTAATATCATCCAAAAATTTGCAACATTCTTTACCATCCTTAAAAGTTGTAATGGATACTACAATATGTCGTAAATGTTTTAATGAATTTTTAAAATCTTCCTTTGTTTCATCAATATTTGCGTCCAGCCAGATTAAGAGAAAATTTTGTATAACCCGACGAACGGGTTGAGGAAGTGCAGCACTTTTACTCTCTGCTGCTGATGATGAGGATTTATCTGGCTTACTTGTTGTAGATGATGAGCCACTAGCCATGGATTTAGAATTTTTCTCGCCCATTTGTTTTTCAGTTTAAGGAAATGATTGAAAATTGGTATATAGTTGTTGCACAGTGTAAGAATCAACAAAACAAAAAATATTTTGTCTTTGTCTCTAGATATATTTCGACTTTTCTTCCTTTTTATGTTGACACTTTCGTTTTATTTCGATGGTTGTTATAAACTTCAAGGACTTCTTATCTCAATTATTCACTCTTTTACTTCAAAAGTTCTGCTGGCTAAATGTAATAGGTGAAGTCTGTGTACATACTTCAGTGATAAGATAAGGAAGAAGAACAAAAACGACACATGCAAAGAAGAATTGAATTAAAGTAATAGATAATAAAAAAGAAGAAAAAGAACTTCTAAGTAGGTTAAAACAGTTTCTTTTTGTTTTTTTCTACTGTTTTTTTCTTTCGGTTGCTTCGACTTCATCACAAAGGGTGATGGATGGCAGTGTATCATAAGTCAATGATGGCTGCTACTGTCACCAGTAGGATGTGAGTGTAGGTGGGTATCTGTATCTAGAGGTAACTTTTGTCTGCAACCACAACCATACTCGGTTTGATTTTAAGACTCCCATGTTTTTATAAGATCTATAATTTTATTTTAGGTAAACAATTTTGAACGATTGTAAAGGATTTCGTCCATTATTACTTCATAATGAAACTATACATGGTCTTGGTACATTTTCTTCTTTAACTATTTTAAGTGAATATTTTAAATTATTGTTATTATCATTTAATACACTATTATTATTGCAATCGAAAGACATTTTTAATATGCTTGATTATATACAAAAAGCATTGTAATCATCAATATTAACACTATTTGGTCTAATAGGTCGCACATTAGTTGCAAATCATTTATTTGTTCAATCAATATATACTAATTGAGATAACGTATTAAAGCGAAATAAATTATTATTAACATCATTAAAAAGACTTCATACACGTGAAGGAATACATTAGAATGAAAGTGCTCTTCTATTGCATTTATTGATTGAACAATATCTTACATTACTAATACATTTTTGTATTACATTTAGCTGAATTAATTATTTGTGTCCACATCATATTTAAGAAATGTTAACACTTTATGAACAATCTTTAAATAAACAATTAATACCTAAATAGATACTATTATTTTTACAAATATTATCCACCACAAAAAACAAATAATATACTCAGAAAGTTTCTTTACAAAAACTTAAAAATGTAATTTATAGAAGATTATTAATATTTATGATGTGCACAGTAGATTTTAGATTTAATTTACCGAAATAGATATGAATATTTGAATCCAATAAAAGAAAAAAAGATTTCCTTTTCTTTGACATAGTTTATGTGTTAGTAGTAGATGTGATTTTTAAATGATTCAAAATCTCGAAAAATATCTTGCAATATAAACCTAGTCGGTCTCTTGTATACCTACATATACAGAAGAACGCGTTTTAATGACATAAATAGAAAACAAAAGAAGCAAAATTTTAAGTAGTACGAATTGTAAAGAAAACCATTTTAAGCGGCATTAATATAATGATTGAACTCATCGGTAAAATTCTGAGTCGTTGCATTTGTACTATTACAGAGAAAGAAAACGATGTCTTTCTAATATTATGAGAAAAAAATAATAATAAATAGCTTTCAAGATAATTATCTCCTAAAATGTTTTCTATTTGCAACTTAAAATATTTTTTAGACATCAGCAGTTTCAAGTTAATGACACGTTCTTCAAAACAAATAGTACCAATCGGTGGCTAAGGATACGACAGTGATGTTGATCTTATATTTAGTTTCACTTCTTCGATTGAAGGAGATCTATAAAGTCTCCCATATATTTAGATTCCTTAACTCTGAAAACATTCAATCTATAGCTTTAAAATCATCACTTTATCATATATGTATTAGATAATTACATTGCTATCAATTGTTTTTATAGAATTTTGTACGATTATCAATGTCTCATTGTCTTATTATTGGTATTAATAATTTATTTTGATATAATACAATGTCATGTTGAATTCACATGTCAATTTTCAACAGATGACATGAATGATTTTATTATATTTATATCGAAAATAGTTTATATAAATATATTTCAAAAACCAAAAATATTTCTTAATTGAAATTTAATTGAAGAGATTTTTTTATTATTTGACAAAAACCATATATAATCCGACATCAATTATATATCAATTGCTTCGCAAAACAGATCAAATAATATCATGTTGCATATTATCAAACAACTATTACTAATATTTAAATGTCTTTATCAATGACATAATGTTATCGTAAACAAATGAATAAATCAATTCTTGCTTGCCATTTAATGATCTTAACCATATTTATTATTTAACAAGAAAAATATTAAATACAAAACATATTTTTATTAATATGATTCATCTCGTACAGCTAAATGATTTCTGAGTTTGGAATACAGTTTCCAGAACTACGAGTTTCATTTTTAGCTTCAATAAATTCACTAAATCAATCCAATCATGAAAAGGTGCAAAAATACATTCAATATTAGATTAACATCAATTCAAAGTAACAATACATAACTATTGCCAGTTAATGTATGTTCATATATGTTTTAATTATTGAGAAGTAACACTTGTGTTTTAGATTGACATTGAACATTCAACGAAAGTATAAAAAAAAACAACTATTGAAAAAATTTTAAACTTTAAAATAATAGAGAAGTACTAGACTCGAGAAAAAAACAAATTCATTGCTAAATTATTCATTTCATCGAAGAGAAGAGTATCGAGTATTTCTCTGACTTTGATTTATTTAAAATATAATACATATAAAAGATTATATCAATAATTTCCATAAATTCCAATGAGTTATTGTATTTGGTTCATAAAGTCTAAAATATGAAAAATATTTTCTATTGATTAAAAAATTAGACTGGTTCTCACCATGTATGAACATCATCAGAACAATTATCAAATTTATGTGATGAATATTTTTGTACATTTAATGATGTAATTAATAAGTTATAGTATACATAAATCTGATATATTTCTTAAATAAACAACAAAAGAATACAATGAATTCTATATCAATGAACATCTTATAAGGGTGGGTGTGGGTGGGGTGTGAGTGTGGGTGTGGGTGTAGTTCTTTCTCAGAACCACACCCCATACCACACCCACACCCACACCCACACCTCACACCCACACCCACACCCTACCGTACATATATCCCAATGAGTGTTCACGATTGGAATGCGACCTGTGGGTCAATCAGTTGCAATGCTGTCATTGTTTTTCTGTGATTTAGGTGAGTGAACTGTGATTTTAAAAATAACTAACAAATGATTGAGTATTTAGTGGTGATTCTCCTGTTTCCATTACTCGAGTCAGTCCTTGGTAGTTATGTATTTCTTTTCTTTTGTTTTGTTTTTGTTGTCTAATATCATTTATATTTCTTTGGCGAAAGATAAACCTCTTTTTTTTCTCATATCGAACAAATGAATCAGATTGATTTCTTTCAGATGCCTGAAACAGAAAACAAGAAACTGTCAGAAATCCAACCATTTTGGGAATAGATTATCTTCGTGGACATATTCTTGTCAAACCTAATTTCACATGCAAATCAAACATTTTGTCGCTTTCTAAAAATATTAATATGTTCTCGTAGTACAGAATATAGCTGATGTCAAAAAGAAATATAAGTGTGGACTCGTTTAGTTACTAATACTTATTTGATAAAAGTGATGCTCAATGAAGGAAAGGAAAAAACACGACGCATAACCACTTTTATGAGAAAGGCTACAAAATTCATTGCATGCATTTGTTCCTCTCATTTTTCCACAAATGCTTCAAATAGATTACGAACAGCAAAGTTACAGTGGCATCACAGCATTATTCATACGTTCAATTTTTCGTATTCGAAATATATTATATATTCGGAAGATTACCTAAATGAAGCGAACATAATAATTATGGTTACACACCACTCATGATTCAATTTTCTTATTGAGCAATGATAGGAAGTAAAGATTTTTGGTCAACTTCTTTGGGAAACATAGACAATTTTCTAAAATTTCAAAAAAAAAGAAAATATCATTTCGATCAGTGAAAACTCACTTATTATGTAAGATTCCATAACTTTAGATTCGACTAGGATGATAGTTGTGGACAATGCATGCTCATAGAAACATCTAATGAAAATTCACGCTGCACAATACTAATATTATTCGATATTTACGATATAAACGGTGCAACACGATTAATTGTTAGGTAAGTAGGCGCTTTAAGCACATAAGAAAGTTAATGACTTTTCGACAACCACAATCAACAATACACAGACAATACTTGTTGAATAGAATATATGAAGAGCGTAGGTGTGTCTCTTCTTGTCTATCACAGGTACAACCACAGTTATAGCTAGAACCACACCACACCCTAATTTTTTTTTTCGAAAGACAATATCAATGAACAGAAAGCTTACGACAACAAGCAATTAGTATTAGCATAAAAGCAACAAAGACAGCATGACTCAAGCTATTTGAATATTAATGCGAGACAGAGTCGAGATAGCTTAGTTATCATATGAAGTTTGATAATGTAAACAGTTATTCAAACAGTGCTTGATTGATCAAATGTAATTCGGTCGGTTTTTTTTAAAATTATGATTGAGCCGTAACTCGACGAGAATGAATATTATTTTCCATCAATCGATAAAATCTTATGACATGCCAGATAATGAATCGTAAACCAATTGTAAGACCACCATAAAGACCAAATACTGATGTAGCTACATACAAGATATTATTTCGTGTAACATAATCAAAATTGCAATGACTTGGTGCACATGCAGCAAAATAATTTTCGTATGATATTTCATATGTCCAATCTTCGAGAAAATATTCGTCAATGAGCGTACCGATTGTTGTGTTCTTTGAAAAACGCGATGGTATTGAATCATTTAAAGGAGATATAGTCAAGGGTAGTACTGTGGCTGGAACGAAATCAATAGGTGGTAATCCATCCATTTGTATGTAGTATTCAAGATAAGTGAGAATGGTAGAGATGCAACTCGATGAGAAGAAACATTCAAGTGTAGACATGCGGAGTCCCTCCATAGGTAAACATCCCACAACAAGACCGGGTAAAAAGAGACCTGGTGGACCGATTCGTAATGGTTCTTGACATGTTGTCGAAATCATGCAATTGCATGTAGTATTGCTGAATACTCGAGGTATACTTCGAATGAGATAACCATCCGACTCATCACCATATTCCAACGACCAATCAGTATTGAAGGCTGTTGGCAAAAAGCTGAAGTGAAACATTTCAAGTAGAAAATATTGTGTCCGTCGAAAATCCTGTGGCAGTAGCCGAATCTGACTAGCGACAATATTGATGGGGTCTAGTGAACTTCGAGGTAATACAGTTGCGCTTGGCATCGATGCTTGATAGAATTTTCTTATGTGCCAATTGGTATACTTTATTATGTCTTCACACATCCATCTCAAAAGTTGAAAATGCCTACTGAGAATAGGTCGATCAAGTTGCGAATAGCTGTTTGCAAAAGGTCCATATCCATATAATAGGGTTGTCCATGTCGAATTAATAAATACACTCGAACAGATCTGAACAATAAATGACATAAAAATCTTAGAAATCAGTAACATATAGATAACATCAAATGTGCAACAGCACTCAGAGGTGTAAAAGCAAACTAAACTTAATATTATATTGTTTAATCAGAGATCTTTCTATCTTCAATGAGTAATATTAGGCGTTGCTATCAACTGACAATCAAGACCACTCTGCGTTTGAAAACTATACAAACTATAAGTATATTCTTCTTATTCTTTGTATATAAATAATCAGACTCGCTCCATTTAGTAGCATTCAGAAAATGTTTTCATCTTCTTCCCAAAACTATCACTACACCAAAAGGAAAGGAGCGAAAATGTCGTAGTTCCACGTACTTCCTGTACTTTCCGACTATGTCGTAACTGTGCATCAGATCTCTTTAGCCATTTGCTGTCTACTATTGACCTGTATTACGATATATTAGCCGGAGTCCAGCCTGCATAAGTCTATCTGACACAAAAGTCTAAATACTTCATGGTACTTCCAAGTTGGAAGTACCATGTAGTATTTAGGCTTTAGGATGTGATTGACTTAAGTAAGCTGGACTCCGATTAATACACCATAGTGCAGGTCAATAGTAGACTTCAAATAGCTAATGAGATCTGATGCACAGTTGCGACATAGTCGGGAAGTACAGAAAGTATGTGGAAGTACGGCATTTATGCTCCTTCCCCCTTGCACTACGCTCTACTCGTTCTTCCGCTCCCTTGTTCTCCATACTTCAAGAAAACTTCATTCCCGTATGACGAACTATCCTTTACTGATGCAGAAAGAAATGATCCTCACATATGAATATGAATCTCATTGATTCGCATACATTACCTGATGAAATTTGAGTTTGACCGAAATAAGATTTCCGTATGATACACTAGGTTTTTGGCAATAACATGAGAGTGTGTCTGGAT
>CAJNOP010000196.1:52503-144402 GCA_905250075.1 Rotaria sp. Silwood1
GGGCCTGTCACTTGCACTAGTCTGAAAACCATGGGTGATGCCTATGACAGGCGGGTCAGGATCAGATTGAGCAATAGTCTTAGTGGCCTGTTTGGACCTCTGATGTCTTCGAATAAAATATTGGTTTTTGTTTTTTTTTTAATTTTAATTTCAAAAAATTTGTATATCAAATAATTTTATTTTTTAGGTCGTCATGATACAATTACAGTTCCAAATATAAAATTAACATCATCAGCTCGATATTGTTCTGTATTTCCATCAATAAATATAAAAGGTAGTATACGTCATTTACAATTACGTCCACGTGAATTAGATGATTATCGTCAACGATGTGAATCTGTATTACGTCGTTATTTTAAACGTATGCAATGGTTATTAAATGGTAGTCGTTTAATATTTTCAACTATAATACATAAACATATACTTATACTTATTGATACAAGTGGTTCAATGGAAACTAATATAGATTATTTAAAAAAAGAATTAGCTACACTTGTATGGGAACAATTATATTCATATCAAATACAATTTAATTTTATACAATTTAATGATAATTATCAAATATGGCGTGATAATCTTGTTTTACCAACAGAAGATAATTGTCATGAAGCTATTGCATGGATAAGTACATTAAAAGCAAATGGTAATACATGTAGTGAACGTGTATTAAAATATGCATTTGATTTTCATTATACAAAACAATCCATTGATAGTATTTATTATATAAGTGATGGTAAACCTGATCATAGTACAAGTTATTTATTAGAACAAGTACGTTTAATGAATACAATACATACAAATACAATAAATAGAAAATCTATATCAATAAATACAATATCATTTTGTTGTCATGATATTGATGCAAATAATTTTTTAAAAAATTTAGCACATGATAATAATGGACGTTATCATTGTTCAACAAATAATACACGTGATATACATTTATTTATGCATCGTTTACAACAAGATAAAACATATGATTTAGAATTTGATGAAAATTCATTATTAGAACTTGAAAGTGATGATATAAAACGTTTATTAAAAGAAATTATTAAAGCAAGACTTTATTTAAAACAAGCTATTACATTTCGTTCACTTTATAATCAACAACAAGATTCAACTAATAAAGGACAACAACAACAACAACAACAGCAACAACAAGATGATAGTATTCTTGTTGGACCAGCTCGTGTACCAATGTCTGAACAATGGTTTAATAGAAAATCAACAAGTTTATATACATAAACTAAATATATTAAATATTCATTTGTATAGTCAGATGATAACTTCTCTTTTTTTTGTCCATGTTTTATATGTGCGAATTGAAGGGGGATTTTTGCTTGATTTGGCTTTTTGTTTTTTGAATATGCTTTTCAGAGTGATTTATTATTCAAAAAAAAAAAAACAAAAAACAATATTTATTATTTAAATCTATGAATATATGGATGAAAATATCTTATAAGAAGATCTATCAAGATTAAAATGACAAGTTCTATTCACGAACGAGAGTTTTTAAATTTCAAATTGCTGTTCAATCTGAACTATGTACATCATATAAGTTCTAATAAGCTATAAATGCCGTTGACTCCTTCCAAAAAAACTAATGAGGAAACATTTCCAACTGTCACATTGCTTTTGAGTCAAGTGTATGCGCATCATGTAGGCTCTAATGATCTATGAATACTCTGAAAAAAGTTCATGCTGCTAGCTTATTACTACCGAGATACTGTATGTTAAAGAAAAAAAGCCGTGGTCCCCCCTCAGGAACACTAGAAAAACTGAGTTTCGAATTTCAACTTGAAACTTTGCATTGAGATAGGTCTCAATGAGAATAATTTATTGTGAACGTTTCAGATCTTTTGATTGCTCCTAGTCTGAAATAAGAATATTGGAATCTGCTGATGTATATCAGCGATTTTATCATAGCTGTATCTTGGGATAGGAACAACGAAAAGATTTGAAACTTTCACAATAAACTATTCTCATTGTGACCTATCTCTATGCAAAGTTTTAAGTCGAAGTTCGAAACTCAGTTTTCCTAGTGTTCCTGAGGGGAACCACGGCTTTTTTTCTTAAACATAGAGTATCTCGGTAGCAGAGGTCCAACCAGGCCACTAGGCCTGTCTGCCTGCCTGCCTGTGACAGGCACAGGCCACGTTTTTTAGGCCTGGCCTGTCTATATTCTTTATATATATAATCTTCTTTTCGATATAATTTTTTTTAACAAATTCAAGGTGGTGCTAGTAATCAGTGGAACTATGGAATAATGTTCTGTCTTTATTCTGATTGATCGAAATGATGACTAATGATCAGCTCAAATCGCGTAGTTCATCTTTTTTTTTTTTTATCTATTCACTCTTTATGTTCTCATTTATCTGTAGTTTTTTTATTGTTGATTGCTGTTAAAATCTTTCTTATCAACTATTCTTCAGACATTGTTTTCGATATCAGTAATCCCGGCCGTGGTCGGGAGATCATTTTTCGTTGCCGGGTTAGCTGTAACCGAACGTCGATCTTCTCTCGGTCCTCAAACTTTAAGGAGCGTTCTCCCCCCCCCCCCCCCCCCCCCCCCCCCCATTTTGAGATAAGCACATATTCTGAAAGCCGAAAGTGTCCTCTTTCAGATTCTGTACGATTTGTTGTACTTTGAATGGTCTTTAGGGGTACAAATGGCGGTTTTCTAGAAGCAGTAGTATAGAAATATAAGAGTTTTTCAGCAATATTCCTTAGTTACGAGGATGTGACTGTGGTCAACAACTTTGTAAACAGTTGATAATGATAAATACATATAATTTCTGTCATTTTAATTAATTAGAGCAATATGGCGAGTTTTTAGAAGGATACTTTATAAATGACGAGATTGCAGTATAGAGGTCATGACAACCATAGTCAAATTAAAAATTGTAAACAGATTTTTATTCAATTATGTCACTTAAAAAGAGAATTTTACACTGATTTCAAATATGTATAACACTGATTACTTTTGTCACATTCACATCGGTTTACACATCCCACAAACTTGTTGATTAGTTTTCTCAAAGTCACTTTTTTGGAGAGTTCGGAACAGATTTCTCAGACTGCAGAAGAGCTAGCGAGCCACCGTTTTTTTAAATAAAAGAATTGGCCTATGTCTAGAAATGTATATAGCGTTTTTTTGGAAATTCGATTCTCTTGTCGAGATAACTGGATAACACTGATATCAAAAAGTGTTAAGTTCCGAGTTATTTCAGAAAATTGTCTCGGAAATCTGAACAAAATCGAATTTTGAAAAAAAACGGAATATAAATGTCTAGATACAGATCTCTTCTTTTAATTAAAAAAAACGGTAGCTCTCTACCTACTCGACAGTCCGAGAAATCGGTACCTTACGAAGACCACCATTTTGAAGACTAACTTATCCATAACTCTTTAAAACAAAAATCTTACGAATCAAAAATTTGCAAGAAATTAAGTTAACGCAACACACATATTCCCTGAAAACTTCTGCCAAATCGTCCTACGAATAACGAAAAACGATTCCTGAGGAGGGAGGGAGTCCCTTAAATGACATTCTTTTTGTGAGATCTATTCAAAACATTCTTGAACAAAAACAGGACTTTTTTTTTCTTAATATTACTTTCACTGTTGTTCTTTTTTTGTATGAAAACTTCGATAAATAAAAGATTAATCTAGTCATTTTAAATTAATTATAGTGATTTCCTTCATTCTCAACATTAACTGTTTCTATTCTATCATCGTAATGATATTGACATAAAAGAAAAATAGACAGGCCTTTCCAGGCAGGCCGAAGAAAATGACAGGCAGGCAGGCAGGCCAGGCCAAACAAATAAGTTGGCAGGCACATGCAGGCTTGAAATGCAGAGGCCTGCCACAGGCCGGCCAGGCCTACAAAAACGCAGCCTGATTGGACCTCTGCTCGGTAGTAATAAGCTAACAGCATGAATTTTTTTCAGAGTATTCATAGATCATTAGAGCCTACATGATGCTCATACACTCGACTCAAAAGCAATGTGACAGTTGGAAATGTTCCCTTGTAAATTTTAACGTGAACATTTGCATGGAGGCAAGTCTTAAGAGTACCTCATCTTTGATGTTTTGTAATGGAAAATAATTTCTTAAATTCAATAATTCTATGACAGTAAGCTATTTAGAGCCAAAGATTTGCCTAGTTGAACGCATTACTTACATTTATCATATCTTATGCCTTTTTTCCGCCTCAGAAAATCTCGATTAAAAAAAAAAAAACCTCTAAGCTAAGATTTTATCATACGAACATAGAGTGAAATTTCTTTTCAAGGTAAATAAAAAAAAAAGCTATAAATGTCTAGATAAAATTACATTATAGCGTCGAACATTAATGCTAATATTCCATTTACTGAATGAAACATTTTTTTTGAAGTTTTTTAATTTTTGAAATACAACCTTTTTTTTCTTCTGTATCAACATTTTAATAGACATTCTTATATTATTTAAGTATAATAGACAAATGATGATTATGTTTTTTTTTTAAAGTGCTTTTGACATTTCACTGAAGTATATAATAAATATGCTATTTTAATAAGCTTCGTTTTATTTTTGTTTTGAGTTTAAATGACAAATCTTATGTCTAAATTTATTTATTATTTTTCTTAGAAAAATTGAAACTTCTTGCATGTATGTTTAAGATATTTTGTTCTAAAAGTCTACAAGGTAGAATTTGAGATTGTCTCGAGCTTTGTATTTCTTGTAGTAATAAATTAATAGACATTCTCATGAACGTCATAAATAAAGCGGAAGTTCGCTATATTTTAATATATCGAATTAAAAATTTTTACCAGAAGTGTTTCTTACTTAGAGCATTCATTTGTAAAAATTTTAGCTTAAATGAACCATTCTAATTGGTAAATTTATTTTAAGGAGAATGAATATTGTCTTAATGAGACTATCGCGTCTCGTCTAAAATAAGACTATTGAAATACACAATTGAATTAGAGTGACGTAAAAAACATATTTTTATTATTAAAATTTCAAGTCTAAATTCAATACTTAGGTTTTCTCGATGTTCCTAAAAAGAATTACAGTATGTCTGATGTTATAAGCTATTAACTTCTTTTGTCGAGTATTCATACCTCATTTGGAATCTACATGATGTCTATAGTTTCAATTTAAAATCGATTTAACACTTATGTTAGACATGTTCATTTGATCATTCAAAAGGAAGTTTAATGTGTTAATGAGTTTTATAAAAATACTTGAAAATTTTTAATAATAAAATATCGATAATAGAATGAATTTCTGTTGAAAAAATTTAATTTTATTTGATTCTAGTTGAGATTGAATATAGAAAATACTATTTAAGAATAAATCGGAAATCATAAATTCTTAGATAAAGTCAAAGTCGAACTAAAATTAAATGACATAATTTTTTTTTTCTTTTCTCTATAAATGTTTTGTCATTTTCTGCTTGAAAACTATCCTTTCTTTTGATCGAGCAACTTAAAATCCTCTATAGACCTTCATTTTATACATTTTAATTGTTATTCTTTTCTTTTTGCTTTAAAAGGTCGTAATGCAATCTTCTTTTTGAATTAAGTCTTCTTATTATTATATAACAGAACTCTTTTATAATCATAATGACATTTTTTCTTGAGAACTTTTTCAAGGCATTGAATGTGCCAGTTTATTCCTTTGCTTAAAAAATAAGAATTAAAAAGAACAAAAAAAGTGCTAACGTGTAAACGTTTTGTTTTAACTAATCACTCATCGAAAACTAGTACATTTTATGTTATCGAATATGATAATAATAAAAATCTTCATATATAAGTTTTCATCTGTCTAGAGTATGAGTATAGCGAATAGTCTCGAATGGAATAGTTTCGTAGTAGCTCGAATAATTTTTTTCTTCAAACATTCATTTTATCACTTTTCGAAGCCATCATTCAATAGCTTTTAGTTCGAAATGACATTCTTTCTAAATGTATAGAATCAAAGTTCAGAGAAAGTTTTGACTTTTATTTATTGAATATTATCCAAAAACATCATTGTATAGAACTAAAAATTTTATCAAAATCTCTTCATTACAATATATCCTAAAAATTTCATGTAGTTCATTTGAATACAATTATTTTAAAATTGATTTTTGAGAACGATTCTTGTGTATTACGTCAGCTAGAGTCCTCTATGAATTATATACACATTCTATTTTATTGTTTGGTTCTTTCTGTTATCCATTCATTAATAAATGTACCATTTTGTATGAAAACAGTTAAAGTTTGATTATTCAAAAAAAAAAAAAAAAAAAACTTTTTTTTTTCCAATCAATTTCAATGTCTATTATACCACATATAATTAATAGTTTTTTAAATGATCCATCATATCATTCAACATTAGCAATACTTAAAGGTTTACGACAAGGTATTGTTTATGGAGCTAAAGTACGTTTTGCTCATTCCATAGTTCAAGCATTTTTATTTCGTCGTGATCCATGGTCACAAAGAATTCGTTTTATTATTCGTTTAACATATTTACATTCAAAAAATTTAGGTCTATTTGTATTTTTTTATAAAACACTACGAACAATAATTGCATCAATATTTAATATATCAAAACCATTTCGTTCATTTATATGTGCATTTATTGTTGCTTATTTTGTTTTTCATAAACATAATAGTGTTAATGAACAAATTATATTATATCTACTTTCACGTATAATTGTTGGTTTTGCACGTTATGCACAAAAACGTTCATGGTTACCAAAAACTCAACGACCAATTTTTCCATGGTTTGCAGCATTTATTTGGGGTGTTGTACTTTGGTTATTTGAATGTCATAGAGAAACTTTACAACCATCATTAACACGTTCAATGATTTATTTATATGAAAATTCTGATCGATGGTCATCATGGAAAAATTTTCTTTTTCGTGATCAATATCGATCTTAACAAAATAAAATTACTTTTTTTCTTTTTATTTTATTCAATGTTCTTTGTTTGTTTTTGTTTCCGACTTTTCAAAAGTAGCTTTTAATAAAAAAAAAGAGAACTAATCTGATTTTATTGTATAATTCATCATAAGATTTCCCTTTGCAAAAGAAAAACGAAAGCCTAAGAGTGACAAATGAACATATTGAGAATAACATAGACGAAAGTTCTCAAAGTTACGAAGAACTACTTATAGAAAATATCTTACTAACACATGAATGATGAACAACAATAGGAATATAGAAAAAGCAAAAAAAAAAAAATCTCGGAAATATGAAAAAGAAAATAGAATGAAAACGATGACATAACTAATTAGAAGCAAAAAAAAATGACTGGATAAAAATATAAGATGTTCCCATAAATGTAAAGGAAGAAGAAAACACTACGCACACAAGAGAAAAGAAAAAGAAACAACAAGAGAAAACATCGTTTACAAGTATTGCTCTCATTAAAGAAAAAAAAAAAAAGAAAAAGGTATAGTTCATATTTCTCGGCAATTTTTCTATTATATCTATCACAGTTAATTAGATTGAATGACAATTGTAAGTCTAATGTGCATCTATCATTTTCCATGACTACTTGACAATAAATTAATTCAATTGTTAAGATCTATGAGGTACACTTGATATCAGTGTTATAGGCATCATTAATTGCATTCGTCTATGTAGGAGTTTAATCAACTAGAATGTCTTGCAACACTAATCTTAATATTTCGTTTTGAATATATAAACACGTTATGTATTAAACGTGATACTTGTTAGAATCAAGTACTTACACTTTATTGAAAAGTATATTGTTATTAGTTATATGCTTTAATAAAAAGTATGACTTCTATTATGATATTCTCATAAGAGAGTTAGACATAGACAAAGCTTTTTAAATCTTACATAGTTCAATTATAGAATATTAAGACAAAAAAAAAAAACGTATGCAGCTTAACTTAAGTTTGATCCTAATAATAAAATTTTCCATAACAATTTAAACTAATTTTTAACTTAAAAAAAAACAAGAATTTAATAGATTATGACATGAAATGATTTCTAAAAATAATCACATATAATATAGTTTAAGATTTTAATTTCATATAAGTCTTAGAGTTTCATATAAGGATATTTGAGATTTATATTCGATGAAGATTAACCTACGCATTGATATGAAAAACTCATTTAGAATGTTTTGTATTTAAGAAGTAATAGATAGCTTTAGCTTTGTTTCTTTTTATTTTTTTTTTGTCTACATTTTCCCTATAATCCAATAAAAGCAATCGTCAACGTCAAACAAATTCATTCATGTAATTATATGTTCAATAGAATATCCTTTTGAAGAAGAATCCAGCCATTTATTATCTTTTTTGGTAATTCTTTTGATGTGGTTGTTGTTTGCAAAAATATTTCATATACCTCGATATGAATAAAGTACTTAGAAGTAAAAAATATAAACAAAAATATTTCTCTATTAATCGAAGGTTCGTATTATGTTTATTTTGTCCTTTTGGTTGACAGATCAACATATAAAGCATATGTGTATTTCTGTTTTTGACAATTCATAAAAACAAAAAAGAAAAAGAACTAATGTTTGTTTATTTTACCGAAATAATTAGAAACTCGTTATTAATTGATAATTAGTGATATTTGCTATTAATCTTCTTAAATATTCTTTCTTTTTCTTTTTTTTTTCTGAATATATATTTAAAAGTTTATTTTCTGAAGGTCAACATTAAAAGAGCAAGAAAAAAAATGTCAAAGTGTCGTGTTTTCTTCTTTTTTTTCTGTGTGTGTCACTAAATTAAGCAAAGAAAGAAGAAAATCTTTACTTATGCTAAGTAATATAATCTATTAAATTGCATTACTATATATCCATTTATTTCATCATTATTAGTATTGTCATTGTAGGTTAACTAAATGTACCATCACGTATGTAGTCAAAATAAAAAAACAAAATGAATTTTCATTATCATTATTATCATATTTGAATAATAAATTAACTGGAATATTTTATATATATATATTTCGAAAAAGAAGAATAAGTCAATGTTATAAATGTTCTTTACTAATGTATTTATATAAGGTGAAAATTAATATTCTTCTTTTCTAATAAGA
This sequence comes from Rotaria sp. Silwood1, assembly GCA_905250075.1. Classification (NCBI taxonomy): domain Eukaryota; kingdom Metazoa; phylum Rotifera; class Eurotatoria; order Philodinida; family Philodinidae; genus Rotaria; species Rotaria sp. Silwood1. Next base: position 61,562 of record CAJNOP010000196.1, read on the forward strand.
AGACACATTCATGTAATATTCATCCATCTAAGTTAAGTATAATAGTGCCATCAATATCGTATGAATATATATATAGTTTTCTTTCTTGTGTTTTTTCTTTTTTTTTTTGATCTACTTCATTGTATAAAATATGAAAAACAGATGTGAATGATGACATACTGAGACAAGAAAAAAAAAAAAAAGAAGTTAGAGATTTATTTCTTAATGTATGTATATAAAATATTCCGTTTATTTTTTTACGTACATAGTCAAATAAGATATGTAACTAGGAAGAATAAATCGGATGTCGGAAGCAAGTATTTAACATCATGTAAAAAAGAAAATCAGATTCTTTCCATTTTTTTTTTGTATTAGATGATATATACTATATTAAATCGTTGATGAATGTCAACTTGATTTTGAAATAATATTGACTAGGCTTTTTCATATATATATATATAGTGAATATGAATCTAATTATTGACATTCTAAAATAAGTTTCTTTAGTTGAACGGAACAATATGCATTTATATTCGTTTGATGAATTAATAAAAAAATAGTAAATATATAAGAACATTTGATTCATATATTGATACTTGTTTTTATTAGAAAAAAAGATTTTCTTTATATTATTTTCTATGAAAAGTAGATTTTCTACTTTATTTAATTAATTTTTTTTTTCTTTCTTATAGTCATTTCTATGTACCTATATAAGAAAAGTTATAATGATATTTAGCAGATATGAAAGTACGTCTGACGAATAGTAAAGTATGACCATTTTATTACATATAATAAACATTCATATTTTGACTGATAGGCTCGTTCAACTCTTTAACAAAAGAAAGAAAAAAAAAGAGCCGACTTCCATTATTATAGTTGTTATGAAATCGAACATCCGGTAGGAAGAATTGAATATAGTCTTTCTTAATAAACCAAACATATTTAGTTATTGTAAACTGCGTTGTTTCTAAAAAAGAAACATAGAAGTATATCTTACAAAGACTAAAATGTTTTTTTCACTTTTTTTTTTTCTTTTGATAAATATTTATTCTTCTATATTATTATCAATGAAATTTAAAAAAAAAAAAAATCAGTTTTTTCTTGAATAGAAAATATAAAGTAGTTGATGTAAATTATTTTGTGATTAATTTAAAATTGTAGTAGAAAATTACCTTCATTTCAGTAATTGATTATTATAAGTCTATAAAATTGTTTTCTAACAATAGAAGTCAATAAATTATGGACATCATCTTTATTTGATTTTGATCAATTATTTGACTTGTTTTTTTTTCATAAATTATTTAGAAAATTTATTTATTCTAATATTTATATTTTTACTCTTATGCAGATGGAAATATGATCTTCTTCTATATAGTAACGAAAAAGAAAAAATAGAACAAAATACTTGTAAATATTCAAAAGAAAAATATTTCTTAGAATTCAAAAGAAAAAAAAAAGAAAAGTCTATTCATTGTTATTATATTATCGAATATGACAATGTACAACAATTTAATTTAGTTTCTCTTATATCTTAATTGTATAATATGTCGAGATGTTCATTACTATCATACATATAAGTTATTCTTATTCATTTTATAGAACATTTATAGAATCATGTCTGTAAATGATAATGAAACAGTGTGTAAACATGAACAGTTAGCAAGCAAAAAAAAAATATAAGATGAAGAACATTGAGAAAAAGGAAAACTAAAAGTTCTAAGAAAATAGTTAACCATGAATGACATTGTCTATTACGCGTTAATAAAACAAGATGCTTTCAATCATTTTTATCTTTTTTTTTTTCTTTTGCATATTAAAATAGTCGGTTGACAAGTCTAACATAAACTTGATCGACATATTGTGGAGATAGAACATTACTATAGTTCACATTTTTTTTTCTTATTCGACATTCATATAGACTAGAAAACATGCTATTCTCAAAAGAAAATCTACTCTCAATTACACACTACTGTTTTGCATATATGCGAATCATAAACAAATGGTGAGGTGTCGGATGCCTATATTATAAAACTATTTATATAAAAAATACTACATAATTATTCGGCTTAATTGATATAGTTGTCTTTAGCGAGAGAAAAAACAAGCATTATGTTTGACATTATATAGCAAACATTTTATGTCTTATTTTTATCTTAGACTGTTATCAATGATGTGACAGGATTCAATTTATTACTGATACTATGCGGGTGTGTAAAATGATTGTTAAGATTTTTGATTTGATATGTTATGTTGTTTTATTTCTTCATACACTTAGATTATAGACTGTCGATGAAAATACTTTTTCTAATTTTTTTTTTTTTAGATATTTTGCCTCTTGTAAAAAAATGTCAACAGAAGAACAACGATTACGTTGATAAACATTATGATGATCCATTTTCTATTTTCTTATCTGTTTGAAAAATTCAATGCCAATAGTTACCAATTTAACAACTCACAATTTAACAGACATTTTTAAATATTCATTAAATATTTCTTTATATGAAACAAAACAAAATATTGATTTAAAAAATTCAATATTAGTTATATTTCTTTCATTTTTTTGTATTATTACCGTATTTGGTAATGCACTTGTTATTTATGCTGTTATTCAAGAACGATATTTAAAATCAGGTACATATTTTATTTTCAACTTTTTATATCTATTTAAATATTGTTTTGAATAAGATTTTAATTAAATCTGTCTGAGAAGATCAAATCATTATAATAAATATTATATTTACAACATAGATACAATTAGTCATTAAATTATGAATGCTTCAATGTATATACATATATATATCTGACATGAATATTTTTTAACATGAAATTGTAATCACAAGCATCAGAATTAGTTATACTGTCTTTATATAGAAAAATTTCTTATTTAGAAGAAGATACATAATAATATTTTTTGTAAAATACGATTAAAAATGAGTATTAAAGTATTAGGGTAAACATTTTGGACTCTCTCTCTCTCGAACAGATTGTGACAGACATCTACTAGAAATTATCAAAATAGCCTGTTAGAAACCATCACAAACGTCTGTTAAAGATCATTACAGATCGCGACAAATGTTTTCCAATAGACTATCACAGACCGTAACATATGTTGTTATTGACATAAAATGAAAGATCGTATATGAATAATACCTCGTTATATTTTAGATGAACTACTTCCTTATTGCATGTCTGTCAGATTAAGAAAAAGAATGATAGAAATATATATATATGTGTTCCAAAATATTCATATAAAATAAAAGAATCTTTCATTGATTAGCAATAGTATGTAAATCATATTTCACATCTAACTCCCATAAGGATTACACTATCATATACGAAAAACTAAATTACTTTGTCATAAAAGAAAAAAAAAAACATACAAACAAAATTTTTGCTGTTAATATTCAATTATTTTAAAATGAATATTATAAACATTGAAATTATCTTTTTCAAAAAAAAAAAAAATGTTTTTTTTTTGTATTAGCTACATATTATTATATGGCATCATTAGCATGTGCTGATTTATTTGTTGGTTTAATTGTCATGCCATTTGCTATTATTCAAGTCATCTATGGTGAATATTGGCCATTTGGTAATACATATTGTGATATATGGCATTCAATAGATGTATGTGCAAGTACAGCATCAATACTTGATTTATGTGTTATTGCTTTGGATCGATATTCAGCAATAACAAATCCAATATCATATCATCGTGCATTTTTTGTTAAACGTTGGCCTTATCTTATTGCAGCTGTTTGGTTATGTTCAGGTAAATTTAAAAAAAAATTTTTTTTCTAATTTATCTATTCTTTTAATATTAGGTTTTATTTCATTTCCTGCTATTGCCTATTGGCGTTTAGTTGTAACACAATATCAAATTGATCGTTGTCTTTTTCCTGATGATATTTATTATATATTAGTATCATCATTAATATCATTTTATATACCATTATTTGTAATGATTTTTGTTTATATAAGAATATATCGTGCTGCTATAAAACAATTACATGCATTTAAAACAGGTGTTAAAATAACAACAGAAAAAACAAGAATACCAAAACAAAAAATAAATAAAGAAAATTCAACAATAATAAATGGTTCATCGGATGTATGTTTACGTATACATCGTGGTAAATATCATGGTATATTAATTGATGGAGAATCATCATATACAGATAATTCTGTATCGCATTATTCAATAACAAATGATAATAATCAAATAACAATTAATAAAAAACAAATATCATCAGATAAATCACGTCAAACACTTGGTAAACGTTTAACAAAATTTTCTAAAGAACAAAAAGCAACAGTAACACTTGCTTATGTTATGGGAATATTTGTACTATGTTGGTTACCTTTTTTTGTTTATAATCCTCTAACTGCTATAACAAAATCATTTCTCCAAGGAAAAACTCCTTTAAATAGAATAGAAGAATTTTTAATCGGAAATGATCTTTTCTTCCAATTGGTTACTTGGCTTGGTTATATTAATTCAAGGTAAATATTCTATCCAATATTAATATATAAATATATTGCTTTTATTTTTCCAGTGTAAATCCAATAATCTATGCTTATTCTTCACGTGAATTTCGCCGTGCATTTATTAAATATTTATGTCGATGTTTTCCAACACGTTTAAGAACCTTTTTGATGTCATATCATAATTTACATTTATTACGTTATCGTTGTCAACGACCATCATCAGTTATATCAGCTGAAAATCTTGATTGTAATTTCGATAATAAAAATAAACATTTAACTATTCCATCATCATCATCATCAGCAACTGTTTTAATAAATATACAAAATAAAAATCAAGCAAAACTTCGATTTTTAACAAGTTATTCTCATAGAAATATAAATCTACAACAACAACAACAACAACAACCACAACCACAACCACAACCACAACAACAACAAGAAGAACAATTCAATAATAAACCACAAACTAATATTCTTCTTGATTATTGTAATTGTCGTGATGTTTCTATGCCAAGAGTAACATGTCTTTGATAATCGACACATTATATATATATATATAAAAGATTTTCACTGAATCTAAATGCATTTTATTTGAAATTAGGAAAGAAAACAAAAACAAAACAAAAATAATCATAATTATTCATCATGTCGGATTTTGTTCATTGCGTTGTGCACGTTTCTAAAAATACAAAAAAAAAAACAAAACAGAATATCAATTGAAAACTATCGATTCGATAAATTACAGATCTGTTCTATGTTTGTAATCAAACAGAAATAAATAAAGATATAAAACAGATCATACAAAAAAACAAAAAAATTATATAGTATTATTCAATGACACATAGTTTCTATGTTCTGAAGATTCTATTTATACAAAATAAAGATCGAGTTAGTTTTTTTTTTTTTTTTTTCTTAGTAATAAAAAAACATTAGATTGTATTATTATTCTTACTTGAAATATAAGTTCAAGTTCTGATTGTCGACATTGTTTTTGTTGAAAGGATTTCATCAATGTTCTTGAATTAATTTGATTTAGATCTTTTGTTGTACTGTTCAATAATTTTGTTTGTTTTATTGTATTATTCATAATTGTATTTAATTCATCAGGACGCATTATAAATGTTTCTACATTCGTATTATTATTATTATTATTATTATTGTTTAATAATTCATTTGAATTATTATTTTCAATTGTTGATAAAATACCTTTCGAACATTTATCAAGTCTTACATAACATGGTGATTCATTTGCTATTTGTCGACTATTTAAATCTGATTCTATTTCAAGATGTTGTTTAGCTTTTGCAAATAATGGATTTGTACGTAACTATATATTAAATTATGAATTAGGATTTGTGTTGTTCTTTTTTTTTTTTTTGTTTTTGTTTCTCAAATCAATTAATATTATTTCACTTACTTCTCGAAGTATTCGTGCATCAGATAATTTACTTGAAGTTGTTGATGTACCTGTACTACATCCACGTTCAGAACTATTTGTTTCACGTGGTAATGTCATTATTGATGTTCGTTGAGAACTTAATGAACGATTTAATTGTGATAGAACTGGCCGAAAACCACCAATTGGTAATCTGTAATAGAATATCTGTTGTATAATATTTATTTAATAAATAAATTTTATTATTCAATAAAATAGATGTATACATTTTTTTTAAATAATAATAAAATATTACTCTTTTACAGATATGAAATAGATTATTTTGTTTGTTTTTTTAAATTCAATCACGAGATTTCTATCGAAGTGGAATAAATCAATTTATTATTGATTGAATTTTTCTTTCGAAAAACAATAAATATTTGGTTGATTAGGTTTCAATTAAGTTATATCTATTGATTAACACTAAACTATTATAATAATTAATTTTATACGACAGTAGAACACACACACAAATATATATCATGTTCAATAAAGATTAATATTTTATTTCATCTATTCTATATTTATATTCGATTAATATATCTATAGAGAATAGAATTAAGATTAAATCAAACGAATCAATCGAGTACATTCTTATTTCTTTTTTTTTGTGATAAGGACATTGACATAGAACTTTTGATCAATAAATAAAAGTACTAAGAAATCTTTTAAAATATAGTTAATTAAATTAAAATTTTGTTTATATAGAAAAACCAAAAAAAAAAAAAACTCAAATATATTTTTAATTAATACATACGGTGGTGGTGGTGGTGGTGGTAGTGGTATTGAAGATGTTGGTATATCAGAACATTTTATTGTTGATGAATTTGTTATTTCAATATGATGAGGTTCATCATATAGATTTGTTTGAATGTCATCTATTCTTTGTTCAGGTGGTGAATCATAACTTTGATGATTAGTTGTATTTTCTAAAAGAACATTATTATTATTATTTTTCGTTAAACATATATCTTCTTGTTGTTGTTGTTGTTGACGAAAACGTGTTGATAAATGTTCATTAAGTTGATTAATAACACAAAGATTCATTTTTTTATTTGATAATGTATTATCATTTAATTTATCATTTGATGATGATGATGTTGTTGATGAACGTACACCAATATGTGTATGCATTGGATGTATTATAGCTGAATGACTATAATTATTATTTAATGTATTAGTTTTTGGTATTGTTATTGATGATGTACGTCGTTTATAATCATTATAAATTTTAGATGATGTTCGATGATCATATTCATTTTCAATAATAATTGAAGTATCTGCTGATGATGATAAACCATCAAGAGATTGTTCATTAATAATTGAAGTTTTACCATGTAATGTTGTTGATTCTGTATCATGATCATTTAATTGTGACATTGAACCATAAGTTGAATATGAACGTGAAATTGGATGAGAAACTTTACGTAAAGTTGTTTTTTCTAATATTTCTTTTGATAAATGTAAATAACAAGGTTTTAATGTAACACTTGAACTAGGACAAGATGTTTTTGATTGTTCTTCTTCAATTTGAGGAACTAATAATTCACAAGAAAAAAAAATGTCGTAGTATTTGTTGTATTTTTGTAGATAAACTCTCAAGATCTAACATGAGAGTACGATATGGAATAGAGAGATGCAGGCGAAAGTTTTTCGAATTCTTGTTTTCGATAACTATAAAACTAATGTTGAATTAAAGCTATTCCAAGAAGCAAACTAAGAACTATGTCCAAGCCATTATTTTGCTTTTTACAGGCATAGTTTTGGACTTCTTCACAAAGTTTACTGATAGTTGTTCAATCTTACCCCAGAAAGAAAATCTGAACATATATTCAGCAGCAACGAAAAATTATACTTCTGACTCTCAATCCATTGTCTTTTAGTGATTAATAAATAAGCTAATATTTTATGCTAACGAAAGAGTATTTCCAAGTGTCGAACGGCACTTCGTAAACATTTGAGTTTTGTTCAGAGGCTCGTCTCATAGTTAGTAGAATATTCTAAAAATTTCTATGGCTTATCGTGTAAGATATCAGCAATTATTATATACTCGATATCTTTAGAGGAAAGTCATCCGTTTGAGCTGAAGTTTTTAGGATATTCTAATCACCTACTTACGAAGGAACATTTTCAACTGTCGAATGTCTTTTGAATTCGGACTTTATGCATAAGATAGATTCTAGCGAGATATGAAAAATCTCAAGAGATTAAATCGCCTTAGGCCTTCTGTCTAGAGTTATAGGCATTTTATTGGAAATTTAGCCTAGAGCATAGTATATATGAATAAATTGAATGACGACGTTTAAGTCTGAGATTTTGCTTATAGACAAGTCTATTGATGATTAGAATATCCTGAAAATTTCAGCTCAAAAGAACATTTCCTTCCGGCGATATTAAAGTCTCAAACAACAGAAAATCCTAGCATTTGTTGTCCTATATGAGTTATATTTGGGACTTTAATATCTCCGGAAGGAAATGTTCTTTTGAGCTGAAATTTTCAGGATATTCTAATCGCCAATAGACCTGCCAGTGGGCAAAATCTCAGACTGAAACATCGTCATTCAATTTGTTCATATATACTATTCTCTAGGCTAAATTTCCAATAAAATGCCTATAACTCTGGACAAAAGACCTAAGGAGATTTAATCTCTTGAGATTTTTCATAACGCGCTAGAATCTATCTTATGTACAAAGTCCGAACTCAAAAGAGATTTGACAGTTGAAAATGTTCTCTAGTACGACTTTTATGCTGTAAACTATTTTATCTAATGACATAAACTTTTGATTATCAAGAAAATTACCTAATGATTTTTCTTCTGGAACTTCTGTTATTGTTTCTATATCATCTTTTAAAATAAGTTTATGATCAGCTGTTATTCTATCAGCAATAGTACGACAACGAAATGTTAATTTCTTTTGTTGTATTGTTGTTATATTTGGTAATGGTGGTGGTGTTGGTGGTATTGATGATTGTTCTTGTGTAAAAGTTTCACTACTTGGTGTTATAGATGTTTGTTGAACAATAAAAGATGATGTAACTCCAAGATCATAAAGTGTTGGAGGTGTTATTAATTTATCATCAATATTATGAATTAATATTGATTTTGAATCATCATAATCAATAATAGGTTCTTCATCAATATCATCATTATTATTATTTATTCGTCGAATAATAATATCATCATCATAATCAGGTGTTAATTCATCGAATGATGATATTGTTTCAATAGATTTTTGTTCATCATCTAAATGATGTTTTATACGTGGTATAACATGATAGAAATGTTCTTTTTCTAATGATTTATCTTGCCATTGATCAAATGATGTTGTTGATATATGAAATGATTGTGAACGATTTATATTTGAATAATTAGTTAATTGTTTTTTATCACCAAAAACAAAATTTCTATCAAGTGAATGCATTAATTCTGTACTCATAGCTGCTTGCATACGATGTGCAAGAAGATCAACAGCATTTGTTTTTAATAAACATTTATTTTTACTATTATATCGACGTGTAACAATTGAATGATTTTTTATATCTGTTTTTGATAATGATGATGATGATAATAAATCAATAGATTTTTTATTATTTGAATTAATTATATATAAACCATCATTAGATTTTTTTTTAAATGATGTATGTTGATGATTATATTGTAATAAAGAATTTATTGTTTGTTTATTTCGATTAATTGAATCTCGTTTTGGAAGATAAATTTTATTTGATGATGGACCAACTATATCACTATAACGTTTTGGTAAACGTCGACGTATATGTTGTTGATAATGATTATCATTTGAATGTTTTTTTGGTAATGATTCACATTCATCATCATCATTCCTATATATTATAATATGAATTTAGAAGGTTTTTTATTAAAGAATATATCAAATTGATTTTAACTTCGAAATTATATATGTTTGTATGAATTTTTAGAAAATATTAATATCAAAGGAAAACTAAATTTTTTGACTTGAAAACTTTGAATAGAAATAGACTTTAATTATAATGATTTATTATATAAGCATGTTATTTATACAAAATAGTGTAATCGAACTAATCTGAAACTTTTACAATAAGATATTTTCATTACGAACTGTTCCTATACAAAGTTTCATATCGAAATTTGAAAATTAATTTTTCTGTTGTTCTTGTAGTATTTATTTAGAAAAGTTCTTAGTGTAACTCATACGAGATTAAAATATGAAACACGATGTAGATGTTGTTACTAATTACAAGGAGATCGTTTTATTTTATCTATTTTGAGACACAATTTCTTCACCCTCTTTTTACTTAATCCTTTAGAAGTACAACAAAAAAAAAGTAGTTCATAATATTGTAAAGAACTGTAATTGATACACACATATGTGAGAGTACAAATTTCTATCTTATATATACTTCAACATTCCTTTTACATCGTAGATATTCATAACTTATCTGATGAGTAAAATTTTGATTCAAAAATGATTTGATACTTGAAAAAATCATCTCAAGATTGTATGATATTTCAACAGGGAAGCAAAACAATGAACATTTTTAAGTAGAATGATACTAATATCATTAGTTTTCTGTGACGCTTTTATCAATAATGTGACTTAGTATTAACATCTTCGATACATTCTAAAGAACTGTCTTGCTCTTTACACTCGACAAAAACAAATTGGTAATAGAAGATATTCAATACGAACATTATTTTTTTGTGAATGACCTATTTTGTCTGACTATAGACCCAAAAAAATTTCAAAATCTGAGATGCACAGTTGCACTATGATGAGTTGAGGACCTTCATAACAATGATTCTCGTAACCAATCGAAAAAAAATGAGAAAGCGTTTTATTCGCACTACATGTTGGTACTTCCGCCTCAGATATCTCTCGAAAAATAATACTTAGTAAGCGGTTTTTGTAATTTTTCATGCGTATCAAAATAGTTTTTCTTTTTTTTTTTAATATTGAGCAAATAGATTCTATAGAAAAGATATGAGTCGGAAGTAAATAAACTATTGAACAGGAAGAAAATGGATTTAATGATAGAAATTATTATTGATCTCATCTTTAATCTGTTCCTACTATTTCTTTTCTTTTTTTTTTAATAATTCTTACCTTTTAGCTAAAATACCAGAACCTCCACGACATAAACAAAAATCATAACTTGTTTTATTTTTTTGTTGTTGAAAACAAGTATTTAAAGAATCAATACTTATACAACGAGAAAAAAACCACATATTAAATATAAGAAATGAATATTTATTTTCGTTTGTTGATTGATGATATTCAATTTGAAATTCGAGAATTATAACAAATGATGTTGAATAAAGCAGAATGAGCATGTTCAAATACGAGACATACACACATATAGAATAATGGCAACGCGTCTGTCTCACCTCTTTCTCTCTCGTTCTCCTGTTTTTTGCCTTGACACTACCTATCAATAGTGATCGTATATTCACACAAAAGACAATAGGGAAGAGAAAAAAAAAAAAAAAAAAAAAAAAAAAAAAAAAAAAGAAAGAAGAAGAAAAGATGTTTACAACACAAAAAAAAGGCGTTAAACAGCTGCGTGTCAATTACGCGGTAGTCGACTGATTGTTTGCATTTTTTGAACGTGCCTAAACGATTGCTTGTATATTCGTTCGATTGCACGCGCATAAACTTAATCCTTCTTTTCGATCTATAATCTCACTTACTCATTTTCTTTAGTTCTTTCTTTCTTTCTTTTCTCTTTTTTTTCTTGTTTTATCATTTCGAATACAATGTCATTTGCTCTATACGCAAGCTTTACGTCAATAATAACTATGATAGTTTAGTACGAAACGCCCGAATACAAACATTCCACGAGAAAAAGAAATAAAATAAAGAAACATACCATCGATAAGACATTAATGTCGGAACAAGTGGTGGGACTGTAATAGGCAATCGTGCTAAAGAATTAAAACAATGTTAAGAATTAAAAAAAAAAACTCAATGACATAACATACGAAAACGCATCATATATTGATATGAATATGGTATATTAATCATTGATGGTTTTTCACGTCGAAAAAAATGCAAAAAACGACGATGTCGCCAAGATGTTTTATGTGTAGAATTTGTTGTTGACATTGATTGAGGAATTTTTTTTTTTCGGAAAAAATGAAAATACTAAAAACATTATAAATTAAATATGTTATTAGTAAATCAATTTTTTTAAGTGAACAAAAAAAACTATTCTCGATCGAAATCAAAACAAATTTTCTTTCTTCTTTAATGAATTGTTTGCCAAAACATTTCATATTCGTATAATACAAGTCCTATGGGATAGATAGAGAATTAATCATGCTATTACCAACATTTCTTTTTTCAATTGTGTGACGACAAATTCTTTTTTTTTTCAAAATGATCTGTCATAACAAATGACAGGTATATTAAGACTATTATTATTTCACATCTAATATTCAACTAAAACGCCATAGAGTTTCAATCTAATAAATTCATTTTTTAGTACTATTAATATAAGTATATTTAGCAAATTATCTTCTTAAACGAAAAAAAAAGATCATAATCATTAGAGTAATTACTTGAACATATGTCAAGGACATTTTTTTTTTTTGGAAAACTATATTTATATTAATTAAGTTTCATAGAAGAATAAGTTTACTATATAAAATAGATAAAATAATTGTTAATAAAAGAAAACTATAAATAATTTACTGATAAGAATTAGAATTATCATTATGAAAAGACTAACTATTTTTTTCTTGAATTTTTTTTTTTATTAAGAAATCACAACTGTACCTCATTCAATCATATATTAAACCATTAAATTCATATGAATTATATAAGTATTCATTTTAAGTAAAGACAAAATCTAGATATGGAAAAAAATTCATTTTCTAGTTTGTAATTTTAACTTAAATAGTAATTCATCGAAATAGAAAATTATTTTTTCAATATGATCGTATCCATTTTTTCTTTTTTTTTATTTCAATCAAATACATTTACTATTCTTTTTCTAAGTGAAACATTCCATTATCTGACATTCAGTTCAACAATCTGAGAATATATTTTATTTTTTATAATAATAATAAAAAACTTACTACAGAAATACAAACGAAACCAATTTCTTCTAATAATATTGACCTTGTCAACAAATATACCCTACAACTTACTAAGTTTGTTTCTCAGCTGTGACACAAGAGTGACACCTTCCATTTTATAAATACTTCCTTCTTCTTCTTTTTTTTTTTATCTTACGTAATACTTCAAGAAAAAAGAAAGAGAGCATCATTTCTTCTCTTGATCCAATGTCGCAAAGTGTCGCACATACACATACTGCTATTCACAATGAGAAAGCAAGAGAAAATGGAACTAGTAATCATTCATTGGTACTCATGCTATAATTTTACAGCTATGAAGTTGTGTATGAAATTGAATATCTTAGTTAAAATTTTGACTTCCATTGATTTATTTCTAAGAAAAAAAAAGAAAATTTGATACCTACTTTAACTTATTATGCCATATAAGTCTTAATCAATTTTATATTAAAATAGAAGTTATATTTGATGAATTAGAACATTCAGCACTTTTTTTTTTATTTTATTTAAAATTGAAAACAAAAAAAAAAACAAAACAAAGTCTTGCAAAAATAATAGATGTATATATATATCAATATAATGAGAAAAATTAATCAGATGTTGTTTGACGAAAATGATTACAAATAGAATCATAAATACTTAAAGTTACAGCTGTTGATAAATAAGCTTTAATAAGACTTGGTGTAATACCTTTATATAATCCAGTAAAACCTTCATTTCGAATTATTTCTGATATACAATTTATCATACCTGAATATATACGTGTCTAAAAAATAAAGTTTTCAATATATAAAATAATTATTTATTATTAATATAAATTTATGTATTTATATACTTGTCCAAATTTTGATCGAGCTTCTTCAAATTGTACAACTTCAAGTCGTTTTTTAGTTAAATCAAATGGATAAACAACAAATTTAGCTAATACACCAGCTGCACCACCATTAAATACATGTTTTATAGAATCTATTCATATATTTCCAAAAAAACAAAAAGTACGACATAAAAATTAAATTTAATAAAATTGAATTACCAATATTTTGAATTGGTAAATGATTCCATGCTCGATTAAATAATTCATAAAAACCAAATGTTAGTGCTGAAACAGGTGCATAAAGTATAATTGCTGGTATTAAACCACGATAAAATCCCTGAAAACCATCTCGAATCCAAATAAGATTTATTGCTTGAATATATGAATGATAAATCTAAATAAAAATAGATATTTCATAAATAACAAGAATAAAATAGTCATATAGAAATGAGTTAGATCTAATTTATAGATAAATATTGTTAAAAATTACAAACTAATTATCTACAAAAATTACTTGATTTATTTGTTATTGAAAAGTCGAAAAAGTAATCTTCGACATGTTTCATAATGTGTAAGAAACAATTGCAAGATTTTCCTACTATGAACAAACATAAGACATGATCATCAAAATGTTAATACAGAGGTCGCAGCGGCCTATGTCTGAAAATCAGGAAAATAGGCAGGACACATTTTAGAAAAAAATCAGGAATTTCGATTAAAATCAGGACATTTTAAGTCTTATCATAGTGCTATTGTTCAGGATGAAAGCTGCACAAAAGTATGTCGATCAATGATAGTTCATTGGAATTACTATATTATATTTCGCCGAATACGTGCTTCGAGTTCTGCTTTTTTCCTTTTCGTTCGCTATCTCTAATTATGCATTGTGTTTACGTTTTCTTTTTCTCAGATACGTGGCCTACGGAAGGGGGTATCCTTCACTATTGGAGTCTTATTTGTTTCTAGTAGAAATCGCATTTTTATTAGGAAAATAGCTGTAAAAAGAAATAAGAAAAATCCGCATTTTCGCAGTGTTTAACGTTCTATAACCATCTTTTCGGCACTCAAACCATTTTCCTGCATCACGCTTCCGTCCCCATTCTGCTATTTTTCCTCTTCTTCATATCCCTGCTCTTCGCACATGTAAAACCACCATGTTATAGATAAACGAATAAAAGCGTTTACAAGAATACTTTAGTAAATCGACTAAAATGTTAAAATAAGGGAATACAAGATTTAATGCAACTACCCACGGTCGTGAACTGTATGATATAAATACCGCCGAAGTATTGGTGATAATTACTAATGATAAAATAGCTGCTTTCAAAAACCAATTAATTCGAAATAATCGATTCTTAAAGTGATTATACAAGAAAAAAATGGACAGAATAAAAATTTGAGTACCATCTTTCTTTTTATAGAAAATATTCAACAAATATTTTCATAAAATTTTTAAGAAACATTGAGTATAACAAAATAAAACATCAAAATGACGTATATGTGGTCCTACAGAGATAAATCTTGAAAAATCAGGACAAAAGCAGGTTTTTCAGTCAAAAGCAGGAAAATCAGGACACCTTTAAAAAATCAGGAAAAAATCAGGAAAGTACAAACGCTGCGAGGCCTGTTAATATGATACAAAACTTTTTGTTTTCACAGATACCATAGATCATCAGGATTCAAAAGAACTGACAATAGATAATCGACTAGAGAATAACTATCGATATATTGCAGTAGAATGATCGTAAATTTACACTAACATACTAAGTATAGTTCAGAACGAGTCCTATTTAATAAATATTCTGCTAATTTCATTTATGATCAAGTTGGTTTTATTTTTCACTTAGATCTCAAATGTGACATGCAATATAAAATAATTCAAACGAAATAAGAACTTGAATTTTGTTCAAAAGCTTTATTTTATTGTAGTAGCTCAAACAAGCCATTCCCATTCATCAAAAATACATTGTAATCAAACATTTATGCATAATTCGGAAAGAGCATTTGATATTCAATTAAAAATAAAAGCATAACCTTCTCAATACCTGTTACATTGTGGCAACAGCATGATAGAAATACAGCAAATATCATACAATGTTAATTGTACGATCTATAAAAATGTTTAGTTCAATTATTTTTAAATAGAAATTTGTAGTGAATTCAACAGAATATTTTTCTAAAGAAAGAACTTAAGTTTGTAATTTCTATTTTTTTTC
Source organism: Rotaria sp. Silwood1 (assembly GCA_905250075.1). NCBI lineage: Eukaryota > Metazoa > Rotifera > Eurotatoria > Philodinida > Philodinidae > Rotaria > Rotaria sp. Silwood1. The sequence continues at coordinate 77,570 of CAJNOP010000196.1, forward strand.
CCGACTTATAATCATTCAGTAATAACAAACACTTTTCGACTCTACAATATGATTCTTTTTTCTTCTTTTAAATAATTTCGAAATTTTTTATTAGATATAAAGCAATTCGAATTGACATGGCTTGATAATACTAACTGTTATCTATGTACAAAAAAAACAAAAAGAGTGATGCGAAAGTCGATTTTCTTCTTTTTGTGATTTTTATGCAATTTCTTTTTTTTTACATGGGTAACACAAACACAACAAGATGTTACACGAAGTACTATTGATGTTATATAATATCATTTTTTTTCCTCTTTTAAATATGTACAATTCGTTTATCCACTTTGTTTTTTTTTATAGATGTTTCATGATTGTTTATAATAATACTATTCGTATGCCATTATATTTTTTTCTCATTCTGCATATGAATGACAGAGAACATATGTTACTCACATTGTAGAAGTTGTTATTATTCATTGATCCAGAAATTAATGTTCACTACTCAGAATAAATCGATGTTTATATAAAAATAAACTTATTGAGATACATTTACATTTTTAATAATGTTTAGTTTGCTTTTAAACTAAGATGATGAGAAAAAAAACAAAAGTCTCACAGACAAACCTTTGGTTCGCCTTGTCCAACAAATCTTGTTCGTAGAATATCTACTGGTTGACAACTAACTACAGCTATACTAGCAGCAATTGATCCAGTAATAAAATGTGTTACTGTTTTAGCTGTTGGTGAAGATGTTGTTATAGGAAAAATTTCTCCTAATTTTTTAGTTACTTTTTCAAATGCATACATCTATAAATAATTACAAAAAAAAAAACATAAGAACAAAAAAATTTTTTTATTATATAAAATTTACTTGAGTAGAATTAAAAGTTATTGAAAGAACTTGTGCTGCAATATGACCTTTCCAAAATGCTCGTATACTTTCTTCATAATGTATCAAACGAATAGTTTGAAATAGACTATAATATTTTGAACCTTGTATATGTCGAATAGGTTCAATTTGAAGCTATATACCATAAATATTATATATTTTCATTATATGAAATTCTTTATTTGTTTACTATCCTACTTGTAAACGAATTTTAACAACATCAATTGGTTGTAAAAGAAAACGTGCAATAGAACTTCCTGTCGTACTAGCAATTAAGATTTGTTTATTTGTTAAATTTTTTTTCTCTGGATCATAACCAACCATAATATATATATATATATCTACATGAAAGATTCTCATACATAATGATAAAAGTATTTCAAATATTATCTATGAAGATTTTTTTTTTTTTTTTGTTAGATTTTTATGGGAGAAGAAAAAAAAATAAAAGGAAATAAAAATACAATACACAAAAAAATCAAAAGAGGATAAAAAAAAAAAGAAGCAACAAGTCTATTTAAACACCTTTATAAATAGGTTTTCGTTTTTCTTGAAAAGCTTTTAAACCTTCAATACGATCTTCAGATGTTAATACAGTATCATAACAACCTTCTTCAACATCAAGACCTGTTTGAAGATCAACTTCAAGACCTTTATTAATTGCTTGTTTTGCCATTCGAACAGCTAATGGTCCCTATTAAATCAAAAAAATAGAAAAATATTTGTAAAAAAAAAAAAACTAAACCTGTTGAACAATTTCATGTGCTATTTCAAGTGAACGTTGATATGCTGCATTTAATTGTTCATTTTGTTTTACAACTTCATTAACTAAACGAATTTCATATGCTTGTTGTCCAGTTAAAATTCGTCCTACAAATTATTTGTTTGTAAAAAAAAATGCTTGAAAATTTAATTAGTAAAATCAAACCTGTATAAATAAGTTCTTTAGCTTTTGATGGACCAATTAATCGAGGTAAACGTTGAGTACCACCAGCACCAGGAATAATACCAAGTTTAGTCTCTGTTAAACCAAGTTTAGCTGTATGTGCTGTAAAAATTAAAATAGTTTGATAGTATATTGAATATATTAGAAGCTTACCAGCTATGCGAATGTCACATGCTAAGGCTAATTCAAGTCCACCACCAAGTGCCAAACCTTAGACGAATAAAATCATTGTTATTAAATTAAGAATGTATGATTAGGGATGAGTACTCTTGCTGTAAATACTGAATTAGACACGTTCAGAATTTAAAAACTCGGATGTGATTTTAACTAACATCGTTTTTTACTTAATTCACAAGAAGAAAGGAAAATTTAATAGGGTTTAGAAATCAAATAACCGACATCATCTGGGTTAGCAGGATAATATGCGAACACTGAGCCATAGTTCGGATTAGTGGTGTAACTAGGATTTTGGCGGTGATAGGGCTTAGCGTCGCTTAAATGTCTGATGATTGGGCTCAGGCGAATGAGATCTGTGGGATGATAGGAAAACTTGCCTGATAAAGTTGACGCCGGTGGTTGGGCGGAGCTCAACCTAGCCCTACTTTGGTTACGCCACTAGTTCGGATCCGATGCATTGGAGATGGCACCAGTCTGAAATTCATACGGCCATTGAATTGACCGATAACCAGTACTGATTCCATCTCTGCAGTGTATATTTTTATGTGAACATTCATGTCCGCTGCAGTGTGTAGGCACTCTCTCAGTTCAAATATTTGTAGAAGCCTACACATATCTCGTTCTGTAGTCTAAACCTTATAGTCGGTGTGGTTTTTTTTTTATTAAACAGCTTCTCTCTTCAATAGAATAAATATAAAATGATTGACAAAAAAAAACTTTATGATTCACCATCAAGTGCTGCAATGGTTGGTATTGGTAGACTGAATATTTTAGAAAATATTTCTTTAATTTTTGATACGAATGGTCCTACTTCTTCTTGAGGCATATCTAATCGTTCTTTCAAATCAGCACCTAAAAAGAAAAGAAGAAATTCATCTATGAATTTTTCTTTTGATAAACAAAATTTACCAGCACAAAATACATTTGGAACCAAACTACGAAAAAGTACACATCGAATTTTATTATTATCTTTTACACTGTCTATTGTTGCATCCAACTAAATCAATAGACAAAAAAATAAAAATAAAAATACAAAGACATTTAAAAATAATTATTTGTTTTTTTTCTCTAATAATTATCTACCTGATTGAGTAATTGTTTACCAAGAGCATTACGTCGTTCAGCTCTATTGAGAGCAATTTCCACAATATCTATTTACAAGAATTGATTAAAATTATAAATAAACAAAAAAAAAATGATATATTTCAATTTACGTTCATGATCACCAGTGAGATTATTTATTTGAAGTTCAGGTGCTGATGGACCTATTTCAGTATTAGATTCTGTATTATTTTCTTTCTTCGTAGATAAATATCGATGATGAGAAGAAAAAATATATGTTTGCATTCGACATATTGTTGTTGGATGAAAAATATATTTTAAAGATTTCATCTGAAATAATAATAATATAATTTGATACAAGAAACAACAACAAAAAAGAAAAGAAACAATAGTTATAAATAAATAGAAAGTTTATCAATTTTTTGAAATCTATTTTTAATCATTTCGATCAGCTAAATCAAATTGACCAAAATATCGACCAATTATACATATAAATAAATCACAGCTCTTTATTAAAGTATCATCAACAGGATAATCATTATCATTTGGATTCTAAAAGATACAAAAAGAAAAACATCAGGAAATCAGTTAGATATTTTACTATTGTATTGTTGAAGGTTAAGATGAACAATGGTAAAAAAAAACAACCTGTATCCCAATATATATGAAATAAGACAATCTGATAAGAATGTGTACTATGCATTTGATCTATTGTTCATTTCAGAGTTAATAGCCCTTCCTTTGGCAACTCTAGCGCACTTCTGAAAATCAATAAATTAATATCATAACCATGAGAAACATGCTGTTTTTCTTAAAATTTTATGTAAAACCTATTGGAAAGTAGCTAGAAAAAAAAATCTTTCTATACATAATTCGATGCATCTTCATCTGCTCTATTCAACAGCGAAAACCACAGATCTCTATCTCATTCAGTGGCGTACGCAGGGGGGGGGGCCGAGGGGGCCCGGGCCCCCCTTGAGACGAAAAAGTCCTGGAGGGGGGTACAGGAAAAAATATTTTCACGTGATAAAAAATTTTTTGTGCCATGGCCGGCCCCCCCTACGAAGTTGGGCCCCCCCTTGAAAAATTTCTGCGTACGCCACTGATCTCATTTCTATCAAAAATTCCCCACGAACATTTACTTACTAATAATTTCGTTCGTATTTGTTTCCATGCTATACATGTTTGTCGTATCGTATACATAACATCTTCATCAATAGGTTTTTCAATAGATACTAATGTAGCATATATATACAAAGCCTTCAATACAAAAACAAACAAAAAATCAATCAATTTGAGAAAAATGAAAGATTATACTAAATGAAGTGAATATCCACATTGTTTAAGCCAATCAATTTCATATTGTAACAATTCATGAAGTTGAGGCTAAAAAAAAAAGTTTTATTCGAAAATAATTTTTATACAAAAAAAAAAAAAAAATTTAAACTTGAGTTAAACTAATCATTTTTGTCATTGTTGGAAGTGGATTTTGTATTTGTAATTGTTCATCAATTTCTAATGATGATAATGGAGATTGAAATGGAATATCATTACCAAAACAAAATTTCCAATAATCATTTATATTTTTTAATTTTACAATACGATATTTTTTATTTATTATTCGTAATTGATCACGCATTTGAAAAAAATCATTACGTACATTAGAAAATGCAAGACATTGTTCATTTTGCCAATCATTTGATATAATATGTTTTATTGGTACATCTGGAATAGTATTTGTTGACTAAATATAAATATATATATATCAAATAATTTTTTCAAACAAAAATCATACTGAAAATAATTTAAGCCAAGCATGTTTTTTAGATTTTGATGATGTTGTTAAATTTTGATTTGTTTTAGTTGCTGTTTGAAAATTAGGTAATTGTGAAGCTTCAAAACTAAAATGAAAGAATATAATTTATTGCATGATATTTTAGATTTCGACAAATGAAATTTCTCTATTTGATTTAGAATTTTTTTTTTTATAAAAAATTTTCAACAAAAATATTATTCTAATAACATTTTAAGATTAATCATATAAATCGATTATATTTAAAATTTTATTGAGTTTTATATTAATCATTTTCCAATGCATTTAAAAAACAAAAATTTAATTACTTAAATATTTTAACATTATTTGTTACTAGATACAATAAAGTACACAGATGTGTACCGCGCCTAAAACAACAAGGCACGAAGGACGACGGTAGTCATCTCTAGAATTCATTTTCGATGAGTATTGCAGCCGTGCTGAAGAATTATTTTTCCTTATCCTCATATTTGTGGCCTTAAAAACAGAATTTTAAGGACCTACATGATGTTCATAGTAGGGAACTGCAAAATGATCCCGGTCAGTTTTTTATGCAATATATTTTCATATTTATCAGTGGCGTAGCCAGGAATTTTTGAGTCATGGGCAATTCATCAGCCGAACTATTTTGAGTTACGGGCGGCTAAGGACAACCGTTATGATTTCAGAAATATCTATGGGCAATTGCCCAATGACCCTACCCCTGACTACCCACTGATGTTTATTATTTTGACATGATTAAAGATCTGTAGATCAAATATTTTTATTTTCTATTTCTATAAAAGTCTTTATTGATTACGAGTCTGTTTGCAAGAATTCAAATTTTCCAATTGCACAGGCTTTTGAATACATATAAAACAACCACGTAACACTATATACGTAAATTTAATTCGTTCATTCTTTGATCATTCCTTTATTTAAGTCTTATCAGAATCTGATAAATACACAGATTGTAAAAAAAAAAGTTGCTCGATATTTTAGAAATAAAGCCATTGTCAAAGATCGGAACTAAAAAAAAGCGATTTTGCAGATTCATAGTTCTAAATTTGTTATGTATGTATAGTATTACAATGACTCTTACTGAAGTTCGAAAGTAACGCAGCAATCAATAAGCATTCACATATACTCCTAAATAATCTATTCATCTAATATTATGTACTTATAGCAGTATGATGAATCTAGCTGTGACCTATGCAAATCCTAAGTAATCGCGTTATGATGAAATTCCTTCTTGTAATTTCGAGCATTTGATATACATTCTTTTTCCAAAACAGATTCATAATTTTATAATAATTTCTCTTAAAAAAAAATCTCAAACAATATAGAACTTGAAATATTAAATACAACAACATTATGTTGTATTAAGATTTTGATATATCAAATTATTAATAAAATAATAATCATGCAATTCATTTCGATTTATTTTTTTGTTAAAATCGAAAAAAAAAGAAAATCATTGATCGTACCGAACCTGTCTCAAATATTCTTCTCCAGTTGTTGGCATTTTGTTCATATCAATCATATCATTGTTATCATCTATTGTAGGTAAAACTTGTTTAGATAAACTATCATCATTATCATCCGATGAATCCGTATTTTCAAACATCTTTAACAAAAAAAAAAACAAGAAGGACAGAGACAGAATTCTAAAGAATTGGTTTTTTTTTGTCTTCTTTCTATACGTAATACACGATTGAACAAAAAAAAAAAAAAACTATGATCTGAACGTTGTTAACAACAAAAAAGAAAAAATTAACCTAGAGAAATATATATAGAAAAGATGAATAAATTCTTTTCTGCATAGATAAAATGTTTATTAATTTTAAATTAAAGTTTATGTACGTTCTTTGCCAAGTTTTTCATATGCATCATTACGTTCTGTTTCATTATCAAATCGAAGTAATATCATAACAAATTCACCTTCTGTTATTTCACTCATACCTGGATTAAGTTTACAAATAAATGTAAGATCTTTCGTTGAATTTTTTTTTATTTCAATTAATTTTGACCATAAAATATTTAAATATAAACGACCTAGATTAAAGATATAAAATTTATGTATATGTATGTTTTTTTTTTGTTTTCTTTACCAAGAGAATCATCTGATCGAATAATTAATTGACGTTTATCATTTATTTCTTTAAGTATAACTTGTACAGGACCACGTTTTATTAATTTACCACTTTTATTTACTCCCATTCGACATCTAAGATAGAAAGAAAAAAGTTATGTTTAAAATCAATGTTTTATCCAGAGGGGTGCTCGGCGCCTCCCCGAAAATTGAATTCGCCGTGTTAATCGTGCTATGAATACATGGCTTGCCCCCCCCCCCCCCTCGGAAATTTAAATCGCCCCTCCGGAGAAAAAATTCTAAAATATCCATTGAGTCATAGTCGAAATATCAAAATAGGTATAATTTATTGACTCAATATCTATTCTTGAAAAAAAGAATTTTACTAACTGATGAGTCATTTTATTACGTCTTTTTTCTTTCGTATACGTTTGTCAATGCACAAGACTAATCATTATGATTTAACCCCCCCTCGGAAACGGCAATTTCTGATAGTCATTGTAATAAATTACAATCTAGCATAATTTGTTTTGCCAAAACGTGTACATTGATCTTTTTTTTTTCTCTGAAGATGTGTGCTACTGAGACATAAAAGGGTGTTGTTTTATAATAACTGAGAATACAGTGTTAATGATATTTTTTTATACTTTTGTTTGACCGTGAGAGATCTGAAATTTTTATGACATATATTACTAATCAAGATTTTTTTAGTTCTGAAAGTTTCAGCTAATTAATGATAAAATACATAAGTTTTCGCTTTCGATTCTTGCCTCATTTTTCAGCAAAAAACCAATATTTTATCATTAGTCATAGTTATAGAGATGAAACTTTTAGAACTAAAAGATTTTGATTAGTTATATATGTCATAAAAATTTTAGGGTCACGCGATCAAACAAAAGAATGAAAAGGTTGATAAAAACATATATGACATGAAGTGACATCTATGTATAAAGAGAATCATGACTACAATTTAGGCATGATATGGATCTCTAACCATATTATTGTAATTCATAGTAGACAGGTAGGACTAGATCTTCCCAGGATTCGATTTTTGAATTTCTCTTTTGGTGAAATAAAAATAGAACATTTATATGATTTATTGACATCTCTCAATCTTATACACAAGGTCGAACATTATAAATAGTGCCGAATAAGGGTATGAGCGATTCTCGGTTCGATATAAACCATCAAAAAGTGACTAAATTTCAATGCTTTAGTTTTTTATTTATAAATTCTTTTTTTCATTTGAATATAAAATTCATTATTCTTAAATTAGCTAAACAGATCTAATGCACAGTTTATAACATAGTCTTGAAGTATGACATTTTCGCTTTTTTCTCCTCTTGGCTAATACACTTTAAAATTTATTTCTTATTTTTGTTTTAATTATAAATCTTTCTATTGAATATCTTACCTGTATGTTAATTTAGCATCTGCTTCATGTTCAACTTTTTCTGGTTCGGGTGGTTCATTTAGTTCTAAGAAAAAACAAAAGAAACTTCTAATATATCTTTTTCTTTTGATATTATTTTTTACCATTTTCATTATCTTCTGTTGTTCCTGGTTGTTCTCCACTTACTGATGGTGTTGATATAAATGTAAATTTTGGTGGTGTAAAACTTATTGAAGATGTTGAAGCAGTTGTTGATTTTTCTATACTTATTGGATTAATAAAATTAATCGGAGGAAATGTTGACTTCAAAAAACAAAAAAAAAGGAAAAGAAGTCATAATAATAATAGAAAAACAATAGTTTTTATATTACTGTTCCCAATCCTGTATTTGGTAGATTAAAAGAAAATGGTGATGTATTTGTTGTTTTTTCTGGTGTTGTAGCTACTTTAAAATTAAAACTAGTTGCTGATGTTGATTCATTAACCATTGTTGTTGTTGTTATTGGTTTCGTAAAATTAAATGATGGTATTGATGAACTTATTGTTGTTGTAGGAGGAGGACGAAGTTGAACTGATGTTGTAGTTAATTGACCAGAACTAATAGTTTTATTTGTAATTGAATCATTCGATGATATTTCAATAATATTTTTATCAAATATACGATCAAAATCATGTCGTGCAAGTGCTTCATAAATATCAATTGTATCTGGTAAACATTTAACTATATCTAAAAAAAAAAGAAAAATTTTATGTTTTTTTTTTTTCAACATTTCAATAATTGTATACGATATATTTAACCTGAACGAGTTTGTTTAAGTCTTGTTACAAGCCATGGTGAATATTTAAGTAAATCATCTTCATAATTAAAATATTGACGAACATAATCAAGACAATTTCCAACAAGTACACTATAAGGTTCATTAGTTATTTGTGTTGATATAGATGAAAGAAATTGTCGATTTAATTCACGTAAACGTTCAGGATATATTTCAATTGTTTTTTTATGAAAATCATAAACTTTCTAGAGAGAGAAAAAAATTTGTTTTTTTTTGTTTTCTAAATTAATTAATAACCTGTGATTCTAATTGATGTTGTTGTTTATCTTGTAAATCATTATTATTATTATCATCATCATCATCCTCAGGATTTGGATCATTTTTCTTTAATAAAATAAATATAAGAATTATTATGAAATATTATTATTATTGATGATTAATTTACCTTTCGTTTTGACATGATTATTAATTTTAAATTATTCAAATCTGATAGTAAAAGTTTAAACCGCAAAGAAAGGTTATTGTTCTCATCATTGATAGTAGCGACAATATAAAGAAAAGAATATTTTTTTTAAGACATAAAAATAAAATATATATATTTAGCATAAAAAAAACAATTTATTCAATACTTATGTTCGTAGATATAATAAATTAATTACAGAGATATTTGAAGATGTCGTTAATATCTCAAAAATAATTTACCAATCAAAATTTAATAGTATAACATCCATTACAATTGACATAGTAATCGAAAAGATGTGTTAAAATAATGCAGTTTGTCGCTACTTGTTTCGACATCTTTATTCTCTCGAACAAACATCTCATTGAATCATCCGATAGTCGTTGTCATCAAATCTTTGTATTTGTACTCGTGTCAGTTTTTTTTTTCTTTTTTAAATATTAGTACATTTCTTTTCAGATCAACCAGTCGATTCAATCGTCTTTTTTTTTTTTTCATAAAAAAAGCTTTTAATCATGGATGAAGAATATGATGTTATATTGTTAGGTACCGGTTTAAAGGTATAGGAAAAAAAAGAAAAAAGCATAAACTAACAAAATCTAATTATTTTATTCTAAAAATATCTTTGTATAGGAATGTGTATTAGCCGGTTTACTTGGTGTTGCTGGAAAAAAAATTTTACATATGGATCGAAATAAATATTATGGTGGTGAATCAGCATCAATGACACCATTAGAAGATGTAAATACATTATTCTTTTTTTATATGAGTATTGTTTTTTGTTTTTTAAATATTATTTTAGCTTTATACAAAATTTAATTTACCACCACCACCATCTGATACAGGACGTGGTCGTGATTGGAATGTTGATTTAATTCCAAAATTTCTTATGGCTAATGGTAAAAGAAAAAAAATATATACGTTCTATTAAATATGATATTATAGGTCTTCTTGTTAAATTATTAATTCATACGGGTGTAACTCGTTATCTTGAATTTAAATGTATTGAAGGTAGTTATGTATACAAAGGTCAAAAAATTTATAAAGTACCAGCTGATGAAAAAGAAGCACTTTCATCATGTAAGCAACATAAAAAAAAACAAACAAAAGGAAATGATCTTAGTTTTTTTTGTTTTTCTTTAAGCATTAATGGGACTTTTTGAAAAACGACGTTTTCGTAATTTACTTGGTTGGGTTAATGATTATGATGAAAATGATCCTAAAACATATAAAGATGCTCCACCAAATACACGTACAATTGATGCATTTAAAAAATATGATCTTAGTCAAGATACAATTGATTTTACTGGTCATGCTTTAGCACTTCATAGTGATGATGAGTAAATTTTTTAGAATATTTTATTAAAAAAATAAAATTTTTTTTTTTTTTGTGCTTAGTTATTTAGAAAAACCTGTTTTAGAATCAATTAAAAGAATTAAACTTTACAGTGAATCATTAGCACGTTATGGTAAATCACCTTATCTTTATCCACTCTATGGTCTTGGTGAATTACCACAAGGTTTTGCACGGTATGTATTGATTTGAAAAAATATTTTAAATCATACTCAGGTCGAAAAATCCAGTGACCCGGATTTCATCGGAGCCCGATGAAAATCGATAGAATCTAGTCAGAACTTAGCTGTATCCAGTCGGATTTTTTTACCGGAATCCGGATCACTGGATTCCCGTTGACTTCCGATAGGATCCGATGGCTTGGCTTCGTCCTGGATAAGTAAATTTTTTGCAATAGAAAAACTATGCGAAAAATATTTTATTGAACAACTGAAAATTTTCTATAGATCTTCATTCTAGATACTTGATTAAATTGTTCTTTGAAAGAACATGTCAAGATATAGTGTCATTCTTTTTGAATTCTTATTCTAATTGTATAATTACTCTTTTATATAATAATAAGAAAGTTTATTTCGAGTAACGGACTTTGTCATATCCTGTATCTTAAGATGTTCTTTCAAATAAAAGAAGCAATTAGTTACAATAAAGGTCCTTTGAGAATTTTGAAAAGATATTTCTGAAAAACAGCATATTTTTCTAAAGCAAATGATAATAAAAATCATCGTAGAACAAAGAAAAAGTTGGCGACTAAATAAATGATGTTATGAAAGTTCTTGGATACTATCTTCTATAAAATACTAGAATCATTATGACCTTAATTTTCGCCTTCGCTTTTCCTAGATGCGCTGACAGATCGGGCTGAGCATTTTCTTTTTTATTAAAAAAAGCAAAAATATCAAAGGTTTCATTAAAAAAAACCACATATTTTTCTTTTACAAAAAGCTATGTGAAAAAATTTTCAGCTCAGTCAAACGTTCTAGATCGAAGAAACGAAGATATTTCTCATCAAAAAAATAAACACTACAGTGTTTATTATGTAAGAATAAATATAAGTTTCAAGGTTATTTTTAATCCTCGAACGACATCTATGTAGGTCAGAACACGGAAACTTTCTGTATCTACCCATGTCGTTGACTTTTTGTCAAAACCGAAGGTTTAGGGAAAAACCGCCGGTTGAAATGATTTACCATTTTTTAAGCTCTTATTCTTAAATATTTTTCATAAAACCATTTTATTTATCTATCTTTGAAATATCGATATTTATTCAAAAAAAATCGAGATACAACACTCTCCACACGAATTGATGTAATTAACAGGGCACATCAAAGAGTGCGAGTGCCGCGGTGTCGTTCTTTTGCAGCTATACTCGTTGACAAATATAAGAGGGACGTGATTTTGATCAAAATCTGACATTTTTCTAAGAATTTAAAAAAAATTTATATATTGGGGTTTAAAAAAAATTTAAGCATAGAAACCGCGGTTAACCGCCGATTTGAAGCATATGGGTAATAACCCAGGTCGATCATTCCGACCGTCGGAAACGGCATCTTATCTGATTTGAAACGACTATAAAACGGTGAATTACTGCTTTAATTTTGGCCTTATTTCGCCGTAATCCGGCAGACCGTTTTACGAGTCGTTTTTATCGCTAGAAAACGGCCATCGTTTTCATCCGATTTTGCTTCCATAATCTGGTATGACGGATTACGGCGTCGTTTTTCAACGTTTTACATCGTTATTACACCGTTTTATTGGACCTGCGATTGTATGCATTATCAAGTTCTATTTCATGCTACTGAAAAATATATATGTATAGAATGTCTTTATTAAATAAATAATATTTTCTAGTCTGAGTGCTATTTATGGTGGAACATATATGCTTGATAAACCAGTTGATGAAATTGTCTATGAAAATGGTGTTGTTGTTGGTGTTCGATCAGATGATCAAACAGCTCGTTGTAAAAGTGTTATATGTGATCCATCATATGCATCAAATAAAGTTAAAATAGTTGGTCAAGTTATTCGAGCTATTTGTCTTTTACGACATCCTGTTAATGTTGGATCGAGTACAGCACCAGGTTCAATTCAAATAATTATACCACAAAAACAAGTTCAACGTCATAATGGTAAAAAACAAAAGAAAAATTAAATAAATTTTCATTTATTGAATATTTCTTTTTAGATATTTATGTTTGTTGTATGGGTCAAACAAATATGGTTACACCAAAAGATTGGTATGTGGCATTAGTTAGTACAACAGTTGAAACAGATAATCCTGAAAATGAAATTAGACCTGGTCTTGCTTTACTTGAACCAATTTATCAAAAATTTGTTACTGTTGCTGATTTATATGAACCAATTGATGATGGAACAACAAGCAAAGTAAAAAAAAAAAGAAAAATGATTTGTTTTTACTCTAATCAAATCCGATTTTTTTTGTTTGTTTGTTCAGCTTTTTATTACAAGTTCATATGATGCAACAACACATTTCGAATCAACTTGTCTTGATATTCTTGATGTTTATCGTCGTTATATGGGTGAACCATTTGATTTTAGTAAAGTTACACGTGGTTTAGATGTTGATGACAATCAAGATGGAGCACATTAAATCTTTTTTTGGTTTTTTTTTTTGTTCGATTTGTATTGACAATAACATCGTTTCATATTCTCTTAATGTTGTTCTTTGCTTTCTTTCTTTTTTATCAATGTTATTATATACATATACATTAGATCATATTTTAATTCTTGTGATTAGCATTCCATATAAGATTCTAAAAAATGTTTCTTTTTCTGTATTAGATGAATTTCATTATGGTTGCGCAGCATTGCATTTGACTAAAATACGTTTTCTTTTCTTTCTTTTTTTTTTTATTATTATTATCATAATTTCATGAGAATTGATGTTTGTTAAGAAACAAAAAGAATTGTGTCACTTATTTGTTCATCTTTTTATTTGTAATCAATGTATTTGTCTGTTCAATGTATTTGATGATGGAATAAAATTCGCTTAGATTGAAAAGAATCAATATGATATGAAATATTATGAAAAGATCTTTTTTTTAAATAGCAATATATTTGATAAAATCTTTGTTGTAGTATTAATTACAGAAAAAAAAGACTCTCTGTCTCTGCACTATTTTTTTTTGAAATTCAGAAACGTTTTTATGATAAAATAGCGCATTAGTGTGGGTGTGGGTGTGTGAGTATGAGTGTCGGTGTGGTTGTGGCTGTGGCAGTGGGTATAGTTGTGTGGAAGTGGGTGTCTTTCCTTCACGCGCACCCTAGCAGGGTACCCGCCGAAGCACCACATAAGTACTTTAAATAGCCTAAAAGTACTTCAGTACCCAAAGGTTCCTGTGACATACTGGTAACAGAATGTTTTTTCGGGTACCCTTAACTCAGTGCATTCTTTAGTGGAACGTCTGTGCTCAGTACAATGAAGAGTAATGTGCGATTTTGATTTATTCACGTCTTGGTGTGCAGGGGAATGAACGTCATATCCTTTTAAGACATCGATCATCAATATATTGGCTGGTTAACACAACAGCCAATCTATGATTCTCATATGTGTATTGTGAAGATGACAAGCGAAAGGGTGATTCAACAAAAGATGAACTTCACAGTTGGTTACAAGATCCATTGTCAGATATATGTCCATCAGTTCAGTTCTTTCGTTGGCGTCATACTGTTTGACTGAAAATGCATAAACAAAAGCTCTGATTGACAACATCAAGAGAGATAATCAATGAACCATTCTTTTGATTTCATCAAATATCATTTCAGATTCATCACTCAGTTCGTCGTCGTTCTATATTTTGGATGATTGATGACGCCAACGTTTTTAAGGCTGCTTGTGTACGAAATCGAATGTTGATAGGATGCATTGGATTTCAATGAAACTTCCAATCGATATTATACGTCAAAGAGTCAAGTTATTTAACTTCAGCTTCACTTCACCTGAGTGTGGACATTGTTCTGTCGCTTTTGTCAGTTGGAAAAAACCAACTGCTGATACCCAGTAAACTGCATCATTCGTCACTTGTTTATCAGAGGAAGTATTCACAACAACAGGAGTTGCTTTGTCTTTTCTGATGATTCATGTGATACACTTATTGAAACCACGAACAGAACTTTTTTTCTCTAGATCTTGTAGAACATGACTGTAAATTAGTATTGAAGTTTAGAGAAAGAAGAGTGAACTCGTGTCACTTCTTTTGTTTTTGTCTATTTCGGTCAAGATATGGGTCACAATGTAGAGTGTGGGTTTGAATACTGTTGAAGAGAGGATCCACACCCATACCCCACAAAAGCAAGACGGTTGAATGAGATTATCGGCAAGATGAACCGCTTGTTCAACTGATGATCGAGCTTGTTTAAATCAATTCACTTAAACAATGCAATATCAATCGAAAGACTCGTCAATGAACGCAGTTCTATTGTGACAGAAAGAGAGAAATATATTTGTGAGATTCGCATATACTTGAAGGTAGACGAAGAAAGATACGACGATAACGTCAGATAATTTCTCCTTCATTCTTTCTTACAAGAGATGTCACACAGAGTATTTCGCTATATTCGAATGCACTTCCGCCCATCACTACTAATCATCGATCGAGAATGGGAGAAAAAGTATTAATCTTGAATAAAAAAAACTCTTTTCTTCGATGACAATCATCATATGTGCCCTATGCAATCAGATCAAACTGTAACCTAAAAGCCTGTCTGCTATTTTTTAAGCTCTTCTAATTTTGAAATGAAAATAAAACCATTTTTATTCATTTTAATCATCACTTCTCAGTATCATGTTTCCAGTTAGATTCACTGACCGTTTGACAATGTATTAAAAATTAATTCTCGTAAACGATGGATCTGATCTTGAGAGTTATATTATATTGATACATAATACCACAATCAATCAATGTCCAACGTAAATGAGTAAAAGGGATGCGAAGGATATCTTCATCGAAATGAAAAGGTTTTTAGTTACCATGTCTCCAAGCTTGAGCGGATTTCTCATGGAGTTCGAAGCGCCGACAACATCCATATATTTCGACTAATATATGCTTCACGAACAACAACTGATCGACTTCCAAAACGACAAGGTTATTCAAATAAACTGCCATTTAATCTGTATACTTTGAGCTGCCAGAACGTGAAGACACTCATGTCTATGAGAAAAACTCGCTTACATCATATTTAGCAATCGTTCTATTATCAGAGCCATGTTTAATTGAATTCAATGGTAAATAATTAAAATATGGATATACTTAGATTGAGAGTGAACTAGGCATCAGTTGATATGCAAGACTACGGCGGTAATTGTCGAGTTATGAATACAATCTTGTCATATCGTGATGTGGCTGTTGAGACTTGGCACTGTCGACTGTTGGTTTATCGCATCAGGTTATTTTTGGATACTCAAAGAAAAAGAGAAGTCGCACGTAGTTCTACAGTATTTCTCCGTTCTGCTTCTTTTCTAATAATGGGTTTTTTTCTGTTACGTATTATCACACTGATATCTCATTCAAAATCGGCAAAAGCCAAGCAACAATGGTTGATAACAAACTTACGTCAGTTTAGTTTCCAATATTGTTTATAGGTCATTTTTTGCTCAAGTTTTTCCCCAGTTTGATGCTGAATTTTGATGAGTTATTCAAACTAGGAAAAAACTGCGAGAAATTGATGAAGAATATTAGTAGTATATATAGATATCTAGTCAATACATCTTCTCACTCACAGCAAAAGACAACCAAAATAGTCAACAGATCAATCGTCAACAAGATGTATTCACATTACAAAGCAGTAGCTTTACTTTTCCTCCTATATTCAATCTCTCTAGCGAATGGCCTCTTCGTATCATGTGCTGCTTGCTGCACTGCTTGTTGTGGTGCTGAAGGTGCATTCATTCCCATAATCGGTTGGAGTGCAATACCTGCGTGCGTAACGTCTTGCATGGCATCTTTAGGTGTTGTTGGTACTTGTCAAGTATGCGTGCCAATATGTACCCTTCCAATACCATAATCATATTTACAATCATTATGGAGTTAGAAAAACGAATCCTCATCATCATCACAATAAAATACGCAAGACATTCATTATGTCTACATTTTTCTTGGTATACTTCCTTGCTATTGTTTCTATCGATTTTGTTTTTGATATCAAAATAAAAGTCAATATCACAAATTATATGTCAAAAACAGCACAAACACTGTTCCTTGAAAAGCATGATATCAATCGAATTCTCTTCTAAAACTGTCAGCGCTTAACAACACCGATCGTTTTGAAATTAGTCGAGGGTGAATGTGAGTGTGGGTGTAGATGTGGTGGTGTATGCATATAGCTGTGGGTGATGTGGGTGTGGATCAAGAGAAGATTCACACCCACGCCCAACTCAACAGAACTCCCAGATACCTTTGCCATGAGGCATTGAGACTTATCGAGTATGGGTGTCGATGACAAGATAATCCACACCCACACCCAACCGAATGCGTATGCTACCGACTGCAGAAATGCTCTGGTTTGCAAGGCATTAATATTTTAAAAATGAAAAGATTATTCGTCCAGACATTTTAAACACTGGGAAATCGTCGAAAAAAATTTTAATAGGTTTTCTTCAAAATATGACTAATAAAAACTATTTACATGTTGTTTAATATCGATGAAGATGTGTTTTTTATTCTAAAGCATTGAATGCAAATCACTATCATACAATATTGTTTTTTAAAAAGATTCTTGTATGGTCTTTTTTGAATTGTATGATAATTAAAGATGTGAGGGACCAAGGCCGAAAACATGATTGAGACTACGAGAAGAATAGTTGTTCAATCAGAACACAATTGGAGAGTGTTTTTTTTAGATGTAATACAAATAAATTCTGATATAGGTTTCTCTAGAATGGAATCAAGACTAGATTAAATGTATTTCTGCCATAAACGGCACCCCTAGAAAAGAATTTCCCAGAACTGGAACCAAAATATTTTGAATTCATACATCTCTCGCTATGATATATGGAAGAAAATATCAGTCAAACAATTTAACTTAATTTTAATAAATTTATTTTCATAAAACGACTAAAGACAAAAAAAGTAAAACATCGACTATCATCATCATTATCGAAATTTAAAGTCACATATTTACATCCAATGGCTTCTTTTTTCTTTTCATGTCGAACTATGCGAAAATTTTTTTCACATCAAATAAATAAGAAATACAATAAACGCAAAGAGTATCAACACCAAGAACATTGAATGAGATTGCTTGAAGAATAAAATA
Organism: Rotaria sp. Silwood1; assembly: GCA_905250075.1. Lineage (NCBI taxonomy): Eukaryota > Metazoa > Rotifera > Eurotatoria > Philodinida > Philodinidae > Rotaria > Rotaria sp. Silwood1. Next base: position 95,765 of record CAJNOP010000196.1, read on the forward strand.
AACAAAATTTCTTCTTTTTTTTTGTGTGTGTGTGTGTGTGTAAACCTATTGAAGAGAGTCATGATGACAATGATGAAAATGAACATTATCTAAGAATGGATGACGCATAAGATCTATTGCTGTTGGTCGTTGATGATAATCTTTTGTTAGACATGTATCAATAAATTCTCTTGCTAAATGAGATACATTTTCTGGTAATTTATATCTAGAATTATTAAATAAATTTATATGATAGAATTTATTTTTTTTTTTGTTTTTTGCTTTTATTTACTCAGGTTTTTCACAAGTAGCTATATGAAATATAGCTGCAATCGGTTGTAAATTTTGCCATGGAGGGCCAGTAGTTAACACTAAAAATTTTTTAATATATAATATATCTATCGAAATAAATTCGATTTTCACTTACTTTCAACTATTGTACAACCGAGACTCCTTAAATAAATAAATAAAGCAATACATATTTCTTTTTAATCTATTTAAATTTCTTACCAAATATCTGCTTTACGTCCAAAAATACTTCCGCGAATTATTTCTGGTGCTGTCCAATGAGCTGTTCCTATAGAAATAATTCGAAATCCTTAATACAAATCTTGATAAAATTTTCTATATTTCTCTATCGATATCTACACAAATTGTATATATATATATACACACACACACACTACGACAAATATATACATAAAACAAATAGCAATTCAAAATGAGATAATTATTTTTTTTTTAAAGTGACAACAATTTCTACTCAACTTATACATTATTTGTATTTGTATATTAATTATCTTAAATATAAGACAAAAAAAATTTCGTTTATCTATTTAAATCTATCTTACCAATAGTTCCTGAATCTGGTTGATTTTGATTGGTAATAGCAATAAGTCGTCTTGATGTACCAAAATCACTTAATTTTATATTACCTGATATATCTCTTAAAATATTAGCACCTTAAATAATAAAAAAAATTTTTATTCATTTATTTAAATATAACTAATATTTAATTACATTTAATATCACGATGAACAAAATGATTTTCATGTAAATATATAAGACCTTCAAGTATTTGTTTTGTATATTTTTTTGTTAATTGTTCTGTTAATGCACCATAATTTAATATTTGTTCACGTACAGATCCACCTGCCATAAATTCCATAAATATTTGGAAACAATCATCTGTTTGTAATGCACCATGATAACGAACAATACGTTCATGATCAAGTTGTTTATATATATTGATTTCACATTCAAGAATTTTTACTTCCTTTATATATGAATAGAAAAGAAATACAAAACAAAAACTGTTGTTTTTTTTTTTCTTATATTTTAAAATAGAATTCATTTACTTTTGTAGTTTCAGAATTAAGTCCACGAATAGAAATTTGTTTTATTGCTAATTCACTACCAGTATCAACATCATAACAAAGAAAAACTCGACCAAAAGCACCTAGAAAATAAAAAAAAAAACAAAGAATATTATTATAAAATTTCTATTGAGATTAAGCTTTCGTATGTTCATATCTTTAGTTAAACTATGAATATTAATTAAAATCAAAAATTAATGATTTGTATTATTTCATTATTTTTATATTTTACCTTGTCCTAATTGTCGACCTAATTTCCAATTTGTCGGTGTTTGTGGAGCTAGCAAAAAAAAAAAAAAACAATTAATTATTTAAAAATCTCTATTTATTCTTTTGATATAATTCTATTACATTTATATTGTTGACCAGAACAAGAACATTGTGTACGTAAAGATTCACATAAATTTGTTTGAGATGAACTACTACTTGAATTTATTCCACTACCACTACTTGTATTCGATGATGATGCTCGAAGTCTAACAAAAGATGTATCTATGAAATACAAAAGAATATTAATATATATATATTTGAATTTGAAATAAATAAAAAAGAAAATTACTTCGTAAACGTCGTCTTGAATTATGTTCACTTCCACTTGATTCTCGACTAGCAACAGATGAACCACCACTTGAATATGTATCATCACTCTATTATAGAAAAAAAAAACAATACAAAAAAAAACAAAACAAAAAAAAAGAAAAACCTAACTGATTCTGGAATAAAAATTCCTCCATCTTTTGGTATTGTTGTTGTACGATATTTTTGTGATGTAATTGTACCTGGTGGTGGTGAATCAAGACTAGTATCATCAAATTCAATAGTTTGTCCATCATCAGATATTGAACTTGAATCATCATAATTATTCATTGATATTATTTGAGATATTATATGAGATTTTTTTCTTATTAAAAGAAAATTAAGTTTATTTGAACCATTTATTTCACTTATAGCAAGTACTTTATTTAAATCTTCATCATTTTTTATTGATAAACGTAATATATTATCACGTGAAAATAAACATTGAATTAAATCAATTGATAATAATATACGATGACCAAATAATTTTTTAATACATTGAAGTAAATCAGAATATGTAAATGATTTTGATAAACAACATGCACGAATTTGACCATCAAATTCAAATTTTAATGTCTAAAATTTGAAATTTATTTTATATTATATTTAAAAATTACAATTATAAATACTTTTATTTGTTCTTGTGGTTTTTTACGTTGTATTGCTTGTTGTAGATTAGCTTCAATTGTTGCCAATACATCTAATTGATTTGCCATAATGAATAATTATTATCTTATATCATCTAGAATGTGTTGACAACATATTCAAAATATCAACCAAAAGCAGAAAAAACAATATATAAGTACACAAAAAAAAAGTACAAATGAAAGATGCGTCTAACGTTCCAGCTGTTGATCATAATAGAGAAAGAAAAAAAAAAGTAGAATCTCAATTCTACAAGCTGATGCAACCATACAACTAAAAAGACAGAGGTCAAAAATAGAAACCAAGATTCGTCTATCGTTATGTTTGATAGTCAATCAATCGAACCGAGAGAGGAGAAGAAAAAAAAAAAAAGAAAACGTACTTTCGTCAAACAATATTCAAATCTGAATATATAAAAAAATATTGTTTTATTGATTCACAAAAATAAAAAAAAAAAAAAGAAGACAGCGTCAAACTTTTACACGTTGAAAATGTCGTTGTTACTGTCGACGACTTAACAAAAAAAGACAATAGAACGCAAAAAGACTTAAATAAATGAAAATTATTCACATGAATTTCATGTTTTTTTCTGTATTCTTTCAATTTTCAGTGTCAATAAAACATTCATTCTTCAAACTATACAAAAAAAAAAGAAACAAACGACTTTTTTTAATGTGTATGCTTGGCTGAAAATTCATTCAACACATAGAGAATTCCATTTGAAAAAATATCAAAATACTTTGAATGAACAGTGTTTTTGTATTACAAAATGACCTGACTGTAGAATACAAAAAAACAATTCTTAATGTTGATGTATAATTTAAAGTAAAATGCCTGGTAATCAAATATGAGTCTGTCTGGTGCAGGTAAACTTTTGCATCTGTTTATTATGTCTAAATGTAAAAGAAAAAACAAATATATACGAAAACATCTCTTAAGTAGAATGAAAATGAAAGAAAACTTGGTAAGAATATGAATGAATTAAAAATATTAAAAAGAAAAAAATTATAATTCAACTAATAATATACAAATATGGAAAAATAATAAAAAATTGGTTCTTTTTTTTTTTTAGCTATTTTTACATTTTTAAATTAAATCAATGACACATCATTGTTGCACTAAGTTTTTTTTTTTGTTGAGATCTTGAAAATTGTGCATTCTAATTTTTATTTAATTTTCAAAATTATATATTAGAATATGAAGATATCTAAATATAATACAAGATGAACAAGTCATCTCGACATTAAGACATCTCTCAAAAAAGTTACTTTTCATCAGAATGATCGAAATTGCAATAAATACAGGAGAAGATAGCCCATGAACTGATCTCTCATAAATGATAGAAATTTTTACTCGGTATCCTGTTGTTTTTTCGAAAATTTTTGCTATCTTCTATTCGAAAAATAAGCCACTTTTGAAAAAAACCAAAAAAATCTTTTTCGTTTTTTTTCTCAATTCATAATATTTTGAACGCATAAACAAAATTTCTCAGTCCAAGTTCACATTAAAATTTTTTTCTTTTTGTTAGAAAGAGCATGTCAAGATGCAGTGCACCAAAGAGTCCTTTTTTTTTAAATAAGCTTTTTTATTATCATATACGAGAATACCTCTATGGAAATGGCGTCATTTTTTAGAGGTTTTTGAATTTGTCATCTGTCTTTTTTTTTTTATACTTAAAAAGTAAGTATTTTAAAAAAGGACTCTTTGATGCACTGCATCTTGGCATGCTCTTTCAAACAAAAAATAAATATGTTATACCAGCCTTGACAGAAAAATCTTGTTTCCCAAATTTGCTATTGTTGAACCTTGTTTGATTCATATCTCTGTCAAAGCTGAAAATTTTACCATAACCTTCCCACTACAGTCCGAACATATCCTGAAAATTTCAGCCAATTCGAATGTTGTTCAGCTGAGATCGATTTTTGAGGGGGAGGCTTAAAGCATTGCAAAGATTTTCTTAGTAAGGTATTCATGTATGCATGTTTTGTATGCTCTTTTTTTAAAAACATTTATAAGTTATTTATAGATCTGTTGTAAGTAAATAATCATTAGAGGGACAGAGTAGTTTTTTTTTTGAACGTGATTTAATCAATATAAAGTTTCAGCTGGTTAATTTAAACATTAAGATGACTTTTAAACTTTGTTGTTAAAATTTAGTTTACTGAAAATTAAGTGATTAAAAAATTAACATACGAATAGTAATAGTTCATATCGATTAGAGAAATTTAGTGTACGAAAATAATTATTTTTATTAAGCATGACTGAAATTATTGAATATTGCTTGTAAGAAATTTTCATAAATTAATAATTCGATATCAAAAAGTTTCAAGAACAAATTCAAGCTAAAAATTGAAATTAGCGGAGTCCTAGTTCAAGAAAACGTTATTATAATCATGACATAGGTTTTTCCAAGTCATAAAAATGAAGAAAGCTGAATATTACAAAAAATTTTTCGAGCAGACTCAACGAGTTTCAGTTGAAACTGTCAGTATATTCTACTAAAATAACTCAATTCCAAAAGTTCATGGATACGAGAGCACGTCGGATCAAAATTTTTTAGACCTGAACCGATCCGGTGGTCATTAATGGGCACGAACAGTTTAGGATTTTTCTTGTCTTACGCAGATCTCCTTGTTAGCATAATATAAGCTTAAATAACGAGTATCAGTGCAAGTAGTTTTCTTGTTATTAAGGCATCTAGTTTAATGTAAAATCAAGTATAAAGAGAAAAAGTTAATATTAATGATTAAGTGAATAATTAATGTTTAATATAAAATTGATATATATATATATAGTTGAATCTACTCGCAATATTTTACATTGATATGAAACTACATGTTTTTATGATTTGTTTTTGAATATAAAGAAAAACTACAAGATAAAATTAAAGAAAAAGAAAATGTTTATGCAATAAAAATAGTTAGTTCGTTTTGTTTTTTCTTTTGTCTATAGAAAATCTTCATCAAATTTAAGTAATTGTTGTCCGCTAAGATTTTGTCGAAGTCTTCCTCCTTGATTTTGCTTTTCGTCTTCTTCTGCTACAGGTTCAATATAACTTTGATTTGGTTGTATTTGAACTCGTGGTGAACTTAATTGTGTTGCACTAAATTCAGAACGTGGTGGATCCTGATAAGTTTGATATTCTACACTTCGACGACGATTAAAATAATTATCACTTGCACGTCGAAGATATGCAGTTATTTTTGGTTTTGTAATAGATATACGAGGAATTTCATCATTAGTTGTAGTACCTGATCTAACTTGAGTAGTTGTACCACTACTAGCAGGAATAACTACTGGAGTTTTTCGTTCGAATATAGATGCTTTACGTTTAGGCGCTGGATTCTCAGTTTGCCGTTGTTCTAGAAATAAATATACATTAGATATTAAATGATTAATTTATGAAAATTAGATTTACTTTCAAGTGCTAATTTTGCATATTTTTCTTCAACTAATTTATTCCATCGATCTTCTAATAAATTATGTGGTATTTGTTTTTTCAAATTACGTATAATACTCTTGGTCATAAAGAAATCAATACAGAATAATACATTAAAACACATAAAAATACCCATTACTGTACCAAATACAGCTGCAAGTATAACGGCAACACGATAATCAGAATAGGTTATACCATGAAAACAAGTTTCTACTTTATTTAAAGTTGATTGAATACTTGGAGGTGAAATATGTAATGCAACAATACTTGAACCAATAGAAATATCTCGTGGTGTTTGTGTACTATTAGCTATAACTAATATGGAATTATCATTTTGATTTGCTTTACTTCCCGATGCAAAATATAAACCATGATCAATAACAAATTGAATATTACTATAAGTTCCAAGTGAATTTAAAGGTCGAACAGATTTTGGACATCCATTTGATTCTAAAACAACTTGATAAATACCTGTTGTATAATCAAGAACATAAACATATATAGCACCAGATATATAATCAAATGCTATTGAACGAAGTTGATTTAATTGAGGTGGTGCTTGACAACATTGAAGATTATTTTGATTAAAATTAGTACATGAACTTATTTTTGTATCAGTTATAATAAATAATCGATTTATTGTTTCAGCATAATTTACTGAACGTACAGTATTTATAATTGTTGTTGGTATTGATATATTAATTTGCATTAAACCACTCATAGAAAATAAGTTAACATTACCCATTTGATCTGTAAATAAAGCACGTCGATTATCAACATCCGATGTAAATGAAGTTAAATTATTTATATTTGAAATATCATATTTAATTGGAAGTTGATAAATAGTTGAATCAAGTGTTTCAAGACTCATTAATTGACATAAATAAATACTACCATTTGTTTCATTTGTAAAAAGTATATAAAGATTACGTAGTACAGAATCATATATAGTATTAATAATATTCATATTTGAAGGTGCTGTAAATATAATAGTTAATTGATCATCTCCATTATATTCTTGTGGTTTCATAATATATATTTTATTTATAGTAGATATAATAATAGCTCCAGTTGGAATTGGATTATAACTACTATTAATTATTGTAAATAATGAAATAAAACTTAATAATAAATAATTCATTTTTATATGAATTATATAAGGATAATGTTACTTGAAGACAACAAACAAACAAAAAAAAAAGAAACGTTGTATATCAAATAATTGTATAATGTTTATAGTTTGTTTTTCTCTTTCATCATTACTTGAATAGTTATGCTTCAATGATTCTGTATGTTATTATATATTTTTCTTTTTTGTGATTATATTTAGTTATAAATATTGCTTATGAATCGTTAAATAAGTCCACGTGATTTCTTTATTCACTTGTGTATGCGCGCAGATATATAAATAGATATTTCAATATTATTCAGACAAAAAAAATATTAATCATAATAAATTTAAAGTTGAAATATGTAAATGTATAGAAATCAATAAAACAAAACAAAAAAGAAGAATAATCATTAATATGTGCTATAAATTGATATTGATAAAACGAAAACAAGTGCATACTATTAATCGAAAATTTTCACTAAGAACTTTTGATTTGTTTTTTTTTTGTTGAGCTGAAAATAGATCTCTCTATGGGCGAAATATCATTTGATTTGCATTTATATCAGAGATTAAAACTTTTGTTTTGTTTTCATCTGATATTTGATAGTAGTCAAGCAGAATGATATCCATCTCTCTTCGAATAAATATCATATTTAGAAACAACATAAAAAATTATGTCGATTTATGTATGTTATAAATTTTTCTTGCGATCAAATTGAAATAATCGACTAGGAAATTTTTTTTATGGAAACCACTTGTATCAAATCATACACAAAATAGAAACTTATGATCTTTCATTCTATATATATGATTCAATGAGATTGAAGTTTGAAAATTAAAAGTGACTATACGAATTCTCAAGGCACAAAATGAAATAAATGTCAGTTAGAAAATAGAAAGATTTTCTTTATATAATGATGTATGTATAATCAAGTATGATTGCATACCATCGAAAATGTCAACAAAGAATGCTACCTTTGGTCGCGCGGTTACAGTCGACTAAGACGGAGGTGGCGCACCTCTGATTAATATCTCAGAGATACGCAATAGAACTCGATAATACTAGATAAAAGAATTGTTGCTCTATTAACCTACAAATATCTCATTCTGCCGTTAAAGATCATCATGAGACTTAGATATTCGACTTTCATTATAGATAGAATCATATTATGGTAATTTCTATATCTATATCCATTCTACTATTAAATTTAATACTGTTATAATAATAGATATAAATGAAACAAGTTATGACCTCGATAGACTCGTGATAATTTCAGTTATATATTTAGCTAATCATTTTTGCATAGCAATTCTTTGTTCGAATTTTTCTTTTTTTTTTTTTGAATATTCAATTAATTATGAACTTCTACTGTTATAATATTTTGTATTTCTTGATTATCAGATAAAAATAAGTCAAGTTTTTATCTATATACTTATGTGTATATATATATATATATAGACAACTTTATTTGTTTTGTCAAATATTGATATATATATATGTGTATATAGTAAAATAAAAACACTTCCTGAATATTAAAAAATGGGAAATATAATTACAAGAATAAAGAAAGAAATACAAAAAAAAAAGAGCATATTATATCAATATTTGAATGAATTTGAAATAAAAAATCAAATCAATATATTCATCACATTAAATGAGTTAATGTCGTTGTTGTACTGTCTGTATCTTTTCGTGTTGATCCTACTGTTTTTGTTGTTATTTTTGTTGTAACACCACCAGTAGATGATACAACAGGTTGACTAGTATGATTATTGTTATTACTGTTATTAGTAGTAGTTAAATGTACTGTAGATGAATTTTGTTGACGTACATTTTGTATAAAATCCTATAATATCAAAATAACGTATATATATATATTTTGTATGAATAAAAATTGTTATATCACATATATAGAAAGAGATTTAAAATACCTACTGAGTTATTTATTCTTATATCTTACATCAATGAACAAATATGTCTATAGAAATATATTTGATTTCATCGTTCATTTTCTTTCCAACTGTGAACTATTTACATAAGAGAGAATATTTATCCTTGACCTGATCTCCTTTGAAAAAGACTAATGATTGAGATAAATATAACCTATAGTTGTTGACAACTTTTGTATGTATATAATATACTCGAGTTCATATGTGTATATAAAAGATAAGTTGTCCGACTGTAACTGACATGTATTGGTATCAAGTCCTCGAATTAAAGGACATATTCACATGTATCTATTAATACTAATAACTATGGTATTCAATGAACAAATATATACACAAACGATATATCATTTGACATAAAGAAAAAGAAAATTTTTTTTGTTTTTTTAATTTTTCTCATAAATAATTTTACACTTACCGATGATAATGCATCACCATTTGTACGTCGTATATGATAAAAATAACGAAAACGATTACTTTCATCAGGTATAATATGTTCACGAAGTGTATCTTGATGATAATGATGTCGAATTTTTTTAAAATTTGTTGCTTTATATCGTTTTTTGCCTGCACTAATAGCTAAAAATATAAATAATAATCATAATTTAATTTTTCACTTTCTTTTCTTTCATTATTCATGTCTATGAATAAAAATAAAAGAGAAAAATTTTTTCTGTCTTATTCTATTGTTTTCAACATGCATAGACAATTCCATTAGTTTTGTCTACAATCTAATTAACCATATAATATATACAGAAAAAGAAAAAAGTTTATTTATTAATTATGAATGTCTCGACATCAACATACGAAAGATGTATTATATTTATTTATTTTATCGTTACATTAATTAAAATATAATCAACTAATTGAAATCAATCTTATTTTATTGTATCGACAATAGATTTGTTCTTATCAATAAGCTTCTGTATACTAATGATAACATCTATATATATATATATATAGTCTGTACTATGTGTATATTTTTACTTATGATAAGTATACATGCCTAGTAACTCACTTCATATACATGTTCAAGGTTAATATTCTTACAAATGAAAACAAAAAAAACGAACGTCTCAAGAGAAATGTATCGTAAACAGTTGATTAAACATGAAATTATTTCTTCAGACAAAACAAATAATGAAAACCGATATTTAATTTAAATGAACAATACAGACATATGTCGTGAGTTATTTTCAAGTGTTCATATAGCACTCAATCTTATAAGAAAAAAAAAAAAAAAGAATAATAGCAAACATATGCATTCATTATCAAGCTGGTCAAACTCTTATATTGACATAAGATGAAGTCAACATTAAATGTTGCGTGTAAAATGTTCAATATAAAAAGATATGAAGAATAATAAATGATCAATAAGTCAATAGGATTTATGCACAAGAGATTTTTCTTTTATTCATAAATTACAAATATTTATCAAATATCAAGGCAACATAGACTTAACATTAAAGCTAAGTTCTATTTCGATATAAACAATAAGATAATCAAATTCTCTATTTATAGAATCTTTGTATTTAGGAAAAGAAAAATCTTAATGTGAAGGCTTTTTCTGGTCTATTATATGAAACAAAAAAAAAACCTTCATCAAGTTGATAAATTGACATTTCATTTCCTAATCTTAATCTAATTCCAATATTACTATTACAATACACGATATCGAATATTTTACATATAAATCATCTAATTCTCTTAATTGTATAGTTACATACCTCTTTGCCATGAATCTCTATGATCATAATTTTTTCCTGTACATGAAAATTGTATAACAATTCCAAATAACATTATTATTGGTAAAATAAATGCTATTATCCAATGACGAATACATAATGTTGATGTTGATTCAAATAATAAACGTTTATGAATAAAATGTAGTAAAACAGATGATTGAAGAAAATAATCTAAAACAAGTGTTTGACATACACCTGCTAAACATGATGATGTTATAATTAACATTATCTTTTGAAAACGTAATGTTATTATAGCACATATTAAACCTAATAATAATATAAGACCAATAGGTAACCAAAATGATGTTGTTATACCATTAGCACGATTTTTAATATCTAATATAATAAATGTTGTTATTGAAAGTGTTAAACCAAAACAAAAACCATTTATAAATAAACCAACATATTGTAAAAGTGCACCAATTAAACCAAATAATGTTGCTATTGAACATGATACACCAATTAATTGTGATTCAGTCATTGTTGGTTGTGTTGATAATATAATATAAAGTAGAAGTGATCCAAGACTAAATGATGTTACAAACATTGTAAAACGCCACCAACGATAACCTAATAGTAAAATTTTATTTATTTTCTATTTGTATAAAATTCTACAAAAATAAAAATTTTACCTAAAAGTGCATAAAATAATCCAATAAAAGCAAGTAATACATATCCAATAAGCCAATATAAATCATAGTCAATAGGTAAATTTAAATTACAATAATCATCTATCATTGTTTTATTTTTTGATAACCAAGATGTACTATGATTTCGCATATTAATCTAGAATGATAAAAAAAAAAAGATAAATATATGATCCTTATAAATTTTATGATCATGTGATAAAGAAGACATTTAATTAGATACGTTGTGAATGTATAAATACACAAAAAAGAAAAAAAAAAAATGTAGGTGTGTAACTATGATAATTACGTGAGATGAAAAGTTCACCCTCAAGCATGAGCACATAGCTCAATAACATTCTCTTCTTTCTTTTCTTTTTTTTTTTTTTTTTTTATCATTGACAAGGACATCAATAGCAGCACTTGTCGACTATTCTCATCGTAGAAATATATATATTTGTTTCTTTCTTCTTTTTTGTAACAAGTCAAGGTTGATTGAAAAAAAGCAAAAAAACTTACTCGAATGAATTATTATATGCACGATTCTTTAGAGTTTTATATAAATAAGAAAGAGATGCTCATCTTCCCTCTTTTTTTTTTTTTTTTTCTATATATATATATATCTCTTCACTTTCTCTTTCCTCTTCTCTGATTAACTATTGTAGAGTGTGCAAATGTAAAGCGGCCGAAGAGAGAAAGCTTACTAAATACAACTGTATTACAAACGTTTCGATTATATAATAGTTTTTTTTTTTTTGCTCATAAAAACAGTAGAACGAAAGAGATATACAATGTGTATGTATTGATGATGATGATGAACAGTTTCTCTCTGCATAATTAAGTTGAATCATTCTATAGACAGTTCACTGAATTAATATAAGACTCATGGCAGTAGAAACAATGAAATGACACATCTATTCTGTCTACTCGTGTCATGCAAAGACAAGATTTTGTCTATTTCTTTTTTCTTTCGTTCGTTCTCTCTCTCTCTTGCTATAAGCAACCATATACAGAGAGTGAAACGAGTCAATCAGGAATGCGGGCAAGCAAGAACAAACCAGCTGATATGTCGGTTGACCTCTTACATTTTTTTTTCTTCTTCTATGTATAGAGTTCATATTTTATTGATTAAGTACACCGAAAGAAATATAAAAAAAAAAAAAAAAACTACAGAAATCAATCATCATCATCTTCTTGTTGTTGTTGTTGTTGTTCACGATAAATTTGTACAAGTTCATTGGTTTTTGCTTGTTGTTTTTTGATCATATCAACTAATGAATCAGTACGATCGTCTGATCGAAGACTAAGTAGAAAAATAATGAAAGAAGCACGTTAAGAGTATTTAAATTCATATTTTCTTTTGTCTACGTACTATCGTTTTGATTTAAGTATTTTTCGACATGTTGGACAAACTTTATTTTCAGATTTAAGCCAACGATGAATACAATCAGCACAAAAACGATGTAAACATGTTGTTGTGACCATTGTTTTATTAAATAAATCGAGACAAATAGGACACTAAAATCAATAATAGAACGAAAAAAAAACAATTGTTGTTAATGCTTTTTTTCTTACTGAAAGACTTTTAAGAATAGGATCAGCTGGAATACATTGAATATGATCATCATCGATTAATATTTGTGGTTGACGTTGTCGATCATAATCATTTAATTCATAGAGAATATTTTCTTTTATTGATATAGATTTCTTTGATAATTTTTGGCTCATAATCTATAAAAATTAAAATTTTGTTCTATTATAAATTTGATTATTAACTATATTATAACTTTGAAAACAAGGTCATATTGAGAATGTATAGCAAGGATAAACATATGTATTACATAATGGAATTGTTTAGTTATCATACAAGTGATCAAATGACTTATCCAAGGTTAAAATATGACAATAATTCAACTAGAGCGACATTTATGTTATTAATTAATTTTATTTTTGTCTATCAAAATAAACGTCAATGAACAAGGAATTCTTTTCAGATGTCTTATTCTTTTTTTTTGCTTAGAGAGAGATACTCCATACGGGTATATATATTTCGAAGAAACTTTATATGGAAACTATTCTAGTTGAGTTCAGGTTTTTTTTTTTCTCCGGAGGGGCGAAAATTTTTTTTTTCTTCGGGACGACAAACCATATAGTTCATCGCGTTATCTCGAGAGGAACCGAACTCGATTTTCGATGAGGCGCACCACACTGGTTGAGTTCTCTCTATGTATGAAGATTTTTTGAAAATCGAAAGCCAAAAAAAAGTTTGATAGTTTAATCAAATCTCAATGCCTACGTACATTATATAATAGTCAAAAGAATCATTCAAATCAGAAGCAAACATCTGAACATATTCCCTCATTATATATTTCCTTTAAGCAATGATCAACTTCTATATCTATCCTTAATTAAACATACTTCAATAGATATATTCAATAACATTTCTAAAAAAAAAAAATAATCTTAGGGAAATGAGATTGTATTATTCCATTTGTCATTCGAATATCTTAGTTAAACTTGTTGTACTCGTCTATCTTTCATTTTTATTATGTAAAACAAAAAAAAAAAAAAGCATTTCTATAAATAGATGATCATTTTTCGAGACATTGAACTTGTCATCTACATGAAAAGCATTGAAGAAAAAAGAAAACCTACTACAATTTGACATGCTCTGTCATATAAATAGAAAATGAAGGTTCACTAATGAACTATTTTTCTATCGTTATTTTGTATTCTCTTGAATAATATTTGATCTTAAATAAAAACAAAAAAAAAAATTGATTTTGTTTTTCTTTTTATTTTATTCATAATAATTCTACATTGTTATACAATTAAACCTGAGATAATATCTATTTGTTCATATATATATATCTGAGAAATATAAAGTGCATACAAACAATATTTGAGCATTTGTAAAAAAAACCACAAATACAACAACAAAAAGAAATCAATAATTATTTGTGAAATCTACATAATTAAATTCTATAGAGATGAAATTTTTTTGTTAAGCATAAAATTCTTGTGGTGATTTAGAATAACCATATTGATTTGGATAGAGAAGACCTGTTGTAATTGATGAATGTGGTCTATCACGTTTATTAAAATTTTGAACAATACAAATAAGTAAAATAACTGATGTTAAAATTCCAATAGCTAAACCTAAATAGCAAAATTTTATTAAACACAAAAGATTAGTTCTGTTTTTAATTATACTAACCACCAAGAATACCAGCAGCTATAGGTGGACGTGTTAAAAAATTAAAAATACCACGTATAGATGTTGGATGAATAGTTGATAAACGTGTTGATGATGATAATGATATAGTTGTCATTTTTATTGTTGGTTCATTATAAAAAATATCATCATCATCAAGATCTTCTTTATAATCATCATAAAATTCATTTGTATCTAAAGAATTTTTTTTTGTATTTGTTTCATTTTTCTTTTTTTGTTCGAAAATTTTTGTCATTATATGTTTCATTGTTGTTGTTGTTGTTGAAATAGTACGTATTGTTGTAGTTGTAGGCATTTTTGATAATGGATTATCATCATTATCATCATCATCATCATCATCTTCATCAGCATATTCATCAAGATTAGAATTGTTATCATTACCTTCATTATGAATTTTTTTATCATTTATATAATCAATATCATCATCAAATGAATATTGTTTAGGAAATGTAAAAGTTGAAGATGTTTTATCTTTTATATTGTTTGTTAGAGTCGATTGAATAATAATAATAATAATAATTGATGTTATCAAGAGTCGAATAAACATTATTGAACTGAAATTAAAAAAGAAAAAAGAAAAATCATAAAAATCAAGTGATAATAAATAAGAATCATGTGTTAACAGAAGAAAACAAATAGAATTGATTTTGTTATTTCTAAGAAATTGACCATTGGTCAATATTTTAACCGAAATAAAAATCAAGTTATTTATCAATATTGAAAAATAATATTTTAGTTTTTAATATTCAAACATTTTCTATTATTTTATTTAGAATTAAAAAAATAATAATGTTCATAAATACACTAGATGTCGCTGTTAACCAAAAAGAATGCTTATGTTCAATCTTTTTAATGCTGAGTAACTCAAAGTATTTCCGATTTTGATAAAGTACTGTGTTTTGACTTTACTTGAAAAAACAAAGTATCATTATGGGACTCTGCAAATAGTAGCGGCGCCAGTATTTTTGATTCCTAGTGGGAGTTTGAGCCATTTACATTTCCTGTTGGCTTGGTGTTTGTGTGGCACTGCCACTATCTGAAAATTATAAAAGCTCTTTATTTATTTGTTTTATGCATTATTGAAAATTGCTCATCTTTTTCTTGTCAGTATATTATTGTGTATACTTTCTTCATTAGTTCTTTTCGACAGTACTACATCAGGTATGTCAATCGAATCAATTTCATGTTTGAGAACTTAAAAATAGATATATTTCAAATTCATCGATTGAAATAGATATTTTCATCAATTTAATTTGATAGTTTTGATTAAAAATCTAATTGAGTCGACTCACTATATTAGGAATATCATTCTGTAATCAATGAAATTGAAATACATCCATTTTTAAGTCCGTTTTTTTCTATTTCTAATGTAAATTTAATAGTAAAAACTGACTGAGAGAAGTATTTCTTAAACTGAATTAGATGAATATATTCTTTTATTCTATGTAGTTATGAAGGAAAAAGTATCTTCTCTTTCAGATGCTAAAAGTTACACATTGCTGGTTGTAATTGCTATCGAAATATTTCTCTTAGTCTCATATTCTTTGTATTCTGGCGACGAGAGAATTTGAAAAAATTTCATGAGAAAATCTCGATGGGTGATAAAATACTGTTGAATTAGAACTTACTATTTAGTCTTATTTCTAGCACATTGGTAGATGTGATGATACCGAAAATTTCCAGTGAAAACCAGTCTTTTATCATCAAAACAACAGGCTCCTAAAAAATCGTTGAATTTGTTACAGACGTTCTAAAGGGCAGCTGTCTTAGAATGATATTATCTTTGTAAAAAAAAAACATTAATTTTCGTTACAACTTTTGATATATCCTGGGTGTCATTAGATCTAACAATGTGCTAAAATTCAACTCGAAATACGTTCTTGCGCAGTTTTGTCGCATTACAAGGCAGTAACATAGTAAAACGCCTATAATTGTAGAAGAAATATTCATCAATAAACATTTTCTAATCTGAACAAGAAAATTGATTTAAATTAGTAAAAATCCATAGTGATTTAGATTTATGAATATGTGTTTAGTCTTTAAACTCAATCACAATAATGTATGAAGGTATTGATTTTTTAATAAAAATTAACTACGAGAAATAAAATACATTATATGATGTTTTAAAAAATTTTTTACCAATTTACATAATTATAAATGTTGATATAATCCATCAGGAATTCATACAAAATTATTACCTTACTATTATATATAATGATTTCGTAACAGAATTGTTAATATTAGTTGTTCGATGAATAAAAACTGCAACTTTTTCTCTTCAACTATGTAATAAACCTTTCATGCTTTCCATATATATATCATCAAAATGAATTTTTTCTTTTGACGATAATCAATACAATTACATGATTCGATTATTGAATTAGCTGAAGGATCATAATCAATAAATTCGTTTTCTATTTAAACAAGGATAATTGAATCATCTTCTTATTGAAACATATGATATAACATAGGCAATAATTGTTCAAATGTTCTTAGGTGTCACCAAAATGATATATTTACAGATGATCAACCCATAATGGTAATTAACTTTAACTTCATGTCATACATTAAGATTAGCACATAGAACGATATTAGTAGTTTTTTGAAGCAATGAATTTAAATTAAGACAGTCATTAAAATTAAATCTATCAGTTACAGTAAGATATCTTCATTTAGAAGAAAACCAATGTATAGAGATTTTTTAACTTGAAAAAAGCTTTAAAAATATGGTTTGAACTTGAACGATTATTTGTAAATTGAAACGCGTACAATAAAACTTTTCTTCTTTTTAGTAATCATAGGTGTGAAAAGTAGTTCGATCATGATTTAGTAAGCTTTTGTACTTGAAAGGGTTTGGGTGCAGCTCAAAAGAAGATTAACACTCACACCCATATGCGATGATATTAGCTGTTATATTGACAAGATACACCAAACTTTGGATACTTCAACACAAAAGAAATCATTTTATACTCTTGTATTACTCAACGAAAACCATTAAATCAATAATGTCTCGATATTCTGATGTAATAGGGAATCTAAAAAATTTGGAAGGGAATGAGGCAATGATAGGTAAGAATTGTTTCTGAAGGCTTATTCGATACAGTATAAATCCTCTTCTTCGTTTTTACTGAAGAAAATTGAATGTCTCCCTTTCCGTCCAATCTGCCACCACTTCAGTGCTCGTATACTGAAAAATGTTCCCTCATAGTATAGATCAACCTTTTTGTAGAAAGATGTGTGTGAAAATCTCTTTGCAATTAGATTTTCCTACTTTAATTTCAAGCAACATTGTGGTGACTCTTGAGTTGTATTTAGAAATAATGTATACATAATGACAAGAGTTTTTGCAAATTATCATTGACGAACAGATTTTAGTTTCTAAATTTATTTATATAGGTTGAATATTATAACATAAACTATAAAATACAATTCATGTGTCAAGACTTCAAATTGATTTTTACGACATATCTCTATTGCATAAGTATAAATAAATGACAAACATCGTTTTTATTTCAAATGAATTTAGAGACAATATTGACAAAAATGCTTATAATTACACCGTCAATAGTAGTTATAATTAATTTTTTTTTCTTTAATATTACATTGCCTCTTAATTTTCTTTGTTCATCAATAGATATGTACACGATGTGAATAAACATAGAGAAGAAATCTATCAGAATCATCCGGTAAGGTAATTCGTTTGCAGAATCTACGTAATGAGTCATGAACGTTGTGAGACATTAAAACTTCGAGTAATAAGAACATCAAAACTAATGTGATGCATATCATAGACATGATAAATACTAGATAATCAAAATAAAGAATAATATCATATCGAAAAATAATATCCGATATAATTAAAAATATAAAAGCACAGTATGAAAAGCGAACAGTGCGATGCCATACATATATCATGTCAATGATAATCGAAAAATAATAAAGTAGAAGAAATTTCACCGATAAAAAGTAAGCATTTATTTACAGTTGAAGAGAACAATGTAGATCTGTAAGATGAGAACAATCGCCATCTGAGATTATTTTAATTTCGACTAAACGAGAATATGATAAGTAAGATACATATTGCCAACGATCATATTCAACAAATAACAATGTATACATAAACCCAATTAAGGATAAAACAACGAAAAAAATAAATTGACAGCAAATAATTGTAAATGATTTTTTGCATGATCTATCTGCATTTGTTATAAATAAAATATTAAAAAAAAATAATTCTTTTTATTTAATAGAACTTTGATAATTAAAAAATAATTCAGATTTTAGATAATTATTATGAAATAGGATTAAAACTCTATTCCGATATATATTAGAAATCGATAAGATGATTTAACATTTGAAGTGTTCTTAATATTGTATAGATTTAATTTTTTAGCATAGAATGAAAAATGATTCGATTGATATTATGGAAAAATTAATCATATCCTAAGTAGAATTCTTAAAAATACGATTATAATTAACTAATGTAAACCATTACTCTTGTCACGAACATCTTTTGATTGCTTGATATGACTAGTTGATGACCAAATGGATAGTATGTTTTTGAATGTAAAAGAGCTTCTCATATGTATGATTGATCTGTTCACAATCTTATCAATTGTTCTCATAAGTCTAGCATTTCGTGTAGAATTTACCACACCACTTCTATACGTCATTAGCATATTATGGCGACCGAATATATTTGACTTGATATCCAATAAGAGCAAGAAATTTTTATTTATTATATCACCTATAAAAATTGCTTTTCCGTATTTATTTCTCGTCAAAAATAGAAACAAAATTCTCAATATGAATCTAGCTGTTCCAATGCACAAATTTTCTTATTATTAAATGAGATATTTTCTCTCAAGTTTTAGAGTATCTATTTATTTAAGCACAGAGTTTTGTATATATTCACATTTTTTTATATTTCAATAAAAATACAAACTCGTACTTCTAGTTTCTTCTAAATCAATACTTATCAAGTAAAATATATGTGCACTAAAAATGCTAAGTGTAAATAACATTTTTAGGAAAAAAAAAATCTTTTTGAGGGTGTGGATTTTATCAAATAAATCGCATACTAATATTTCAATGAACTTTTTCATCCAATCTTTACTGATAAAAATTTTGATTCCTTCTGATCAATTTATTTTCAATCGAGGAATATCTGTAATAAACGTATTTATATAGGAATAGAAGAGTGATAAAAATACTAATTTTATATGTGTAAAGAAGGTGCTTATTACATGTACAAGTTTATAGAAATTAAAACGATCATCTGACGGACTGACTTTAAAGAAAATATAGACCTTAACTCAATGTTATATATTACAGGCAAAAATAAAATTTGTAACTGTAATACATTGAATCAAGTAGTATTGACACTGACGAATTTTGGAACTGAGTCAGAAAATATTTTATCATTATCTATAAAGCTGATAAAAGAATTATTAACCCACAGTGATTAATAGTTATATATTCACCTCCGTTTTTTTTATAATATTGTCTATCATTAGGGAAAATTATTTTTATAGATTAACAAGCTATTCAACTGATCTTGTTTATTTTAATGAAAGTAAAATATTGGTTAGAAAAAAAGTTATATTTTTTTTCTTCTTCATCCGATATATTCCTCTAGAAAAGTCAATTAAGGTCGGTATCAAATTGTCAAATATTTAAGATGAGTGAAAGTTATTCTGTAATTATATATGATCTTCTTTAGGTTTTCATACTTTTCTAATCGGAGAAGACGATGTGAAATAAAATATTTAAAAAAATGTCGAAGTGCAACTAATTAAAATAATCATATCGATTTGCATTACAGTATATATCATCTAGCTTTAAATATACGCACAGATTTTTCCCATTTTTTACTTCCTTTTATTAGGCAATAGTGTATACAAAAAAATCAAAAATAAATACAATTTCATCTTCTTTATCTTTAATACATTCGCTTAAGGAGAGGTTTTACATCAGTTCTTGACACATTTATTTTCATTATTCATAAACACAATGATGTGAAAAGTTAATCTTATTTCAGTTTTTACTCTTAAAAAACTACTATACAAACAGATAATGAAAATTCAGAATACTGTACATTATTTATTTTAAATCTATGAATCGATTGAATTTTATTGAAAAGTATTGACTCAATCAGTAACTCTTGCTTATTTTTCCATAGTTCTTTGCTTACTGTTTATATGAGTAGTGAAAGAACCGAAAAACTTCGTTACGTTCACTATTTACTTCGAAAATAGATGTGTTCCACAAAAAAAAAACTTACCATGAATCTTTAACAATTAGAAAAATGAAGATCTATACGACAGACAATTTTCAAGAACAGTGGAAGAATATCTTACTAATTTATATGAAAGTTAGTTTTTCTTACGATTCAGTCTATTGACAAAAAACAAACGCTGAATAGAAGTGTTTTTTTGTAATACACAGATAACTTTGCTGTCGTCTATATACAGTTATGGTTCATGACCATGAGCATGCTTAGATATGTATATATAAGCGAATGATTGTTATACTATTTTGTCTTTCTTTTTTGCCCGTTGTCATGGATTTATTGAAATAAGAGAAAGATTTTCATAAACATTAATTCTCAACGTTATGATTTATTAACCTGTTTAGTATAAGTTATATATTAAATTGATATTCTCAAAGATACTTGATGTTTACAAAGGCATCATCTATTCGTAACATCTTTCTTTTTAATCGTATATTTTTATTTATCTTTAACTTATAATTATTACTTATCACTTAACATTTTGGGAATTAATTTCAAGTAATTAAGTTATTAGTCTGAAGAAAATACTATCGGTAATGTCTATAATATTCTAAGGATTACCTATATGTGGTCCATATGCCTGTTTCACATGTACAACGAAAAAAGGGAAAATTATCTGTGATAAATTGTCGTGTGACTTGTATTGAGTTTATATTATCCGTATATCAGAACAGTTTTCATCATGATTACAATATAGTTACCAAAATTCAAATATGAGATAGGATCTTGACCAAATCGACTCTGCTCAGCATTGTCTAAGTACATGAAGACTTAAAAAATGCTCGAGTTAGTTGCTTGCCTAGTTTCTATAGCATTTGACAAAAATTTTTTTTTTTCGTCGTGCACACCGTTCGAAACTCTCCTTCCGCACCGTCTTAATGTTGACTCTTTCTGGTCGGTTTTGAAAAGGCTGTTCGTAGATGTCATTAGTATTTTTACGACATTGAACAACAGAAACCGGTTCAGAGTTTTACATAGCATGAGGGCAGAGGGACTTTCTTTTGTTTACTTTTTATGTATGTTTGATTTCTATTAGAAAATCAATATTATTCAGCACCATAATTTACTATCTGTTTCTACTCAGAATTTTATAAAATGATTCTGAATTATAGTGTACATCGATATTTTTCCAACATTTTTTCTTTCGATTTTTTTCCAATTCAACAGTCATTTTATTTAATGTGACCTAACGAAGCTATTTTAGTAATTTGAATCGACGTTGAATTTTCTCATTGTACTACATCATTATTTTAAAGTTTTTAATAGTACAGCAATTTTTCTGTTTTAACATTCAGATTAAAAATCACCTTCATTTAATCACTTTTTCAAATAACAACTACAACGGCAATGTATTAATAGAACAAGAAAAAATAAAATAGTTGTAAAAATTTTATTTCATCATTTTTTTTTAAATTAAGGATGGAGTGTGGAGTTGGCATGGATATCAGTACTGTATTCACCTTCGCATCTCACACCCACATCCATGACGGAAGGTAAAGAGCAGCATGGCGAAGATCCTCTGTCCCTCCTCAATGTTGAACTCCTGAATGTTGTCGACTATTTTAGTACCCGTGTCTATCCGTGAGTCATGGTGGTCACATCGGGCACTAATGGTAATACACAAATGAATATGTTGAAATTCTCATTCCACAAACACAACGGCTGGGTGTAGGTGTGAGTATAGCTCAAGGAAAGACTAACACAAACCCAAACCCACACCGGCCAACAGCTGTCGTTAATATTGTGTGAGACCAATATTGTTGTTTTCTTCTTCCAAATTTATTTTAAAAAAAATTTATTGAATTCTACAAGTTTTCGTTTAAAGCATTTTTATTATTAATATAAAATGTTTTAATTGTCGCAGTATGAGGCGATTTGTTATTCACAAAGAAGTTTCGTAAAAATTTTGTAATTGTTTCCTTATCGTCTGGCTTATTTCTATCCACATTCACCCAAATTTTAATCAATTTTAAATTTAATGGAATATGTAGATTTGTTTCTGTAGTTGATGGTAGTATCTATTACATAAAAGAAATATAAAGTTAATATTTATGATAAGTAATATCGAAGTGTGATGACTATCTTCCTACGATTCTCTAACTATTTACAATAAATAATTTCAATAAGAAAGTATTTTTATGCATACTCCGTTTTGTCCTGGATATTTATCATCATCAAAATGGATTGCATTTATCATCAAATTTTTTAACTTTGATAAACGTGGTAATAAATTTTCGATGAATATATTAAACGATAATTTTGTTGTGGTATCGTTGCCATAACCACACGGGATATCTATTAAAATAAATAAGATATATGTAGGAGGAAGAAAAAATAATTTACTTCCAATAATAAGAGTTTCTAAATTAGATAATGATTGATATCCTATTATAAATCCATAAAATGTTAAATTGACGCAATGTATACGTCTATACAAGTTATGTTCACATTCACATGAATATTGTTTGAAATTCAAATTCAAATATTTTAATGATTCCATTTTTGATGATATCAAATGGCTACATAAATCTAAATATACAAAATCGAATTTTATATCTCAAAGATAATTAAGAATTCGTATTATTACGTTTTATATTATCGGTATAATTATTTTCTTCACCAATTTTATTCTGTAAACTTAATCGTTCTAAACTTTGATACAATTTTATTGTTTCATCAAATATTATAGAATATATTGTTCTAGCATCTATATTTGATAATGTTAATGATTTTACTTTAGAAAGTTTATCTTTAAATAAATCATCGTAAAATATTAAATTAAATCTATATTTATCATGAGCTACAATTGATAATGGATAGTTTTGACTTGTTGTTATTATTTGATTTAAGTCGATACAAAATGTTAAAAATTTTCCAGATGGAATTGAATATAATTCAAGATGAATTTTTGTTTCATATTGAATTAGTTGATTAAAACGTTGATTTAAACGATAGAACATTTGATATACATGATAATAACTAAAGTAACGAAAACACATTAGGATCAATTCGTTCGGTAATTGTTCAAATTTTGTAATTGGAGTTGTGTTTAACCTAAAGAAAATATCGTAGAATAACATTTTTTACTAAGACTTACATTTCACTATTTATTGTTCTCTGACGTTTTCTGGTGGACATTAAAGTTTTTCACTACAGAATATCAAAAAAGCATAGCATTACACTTAGATTTCCATGTTTTATATAAATAATTGAACCACTCTGGTCAGACGCCTTGTCTGACCTTTTGTCCACTTAGAAATGTGGTAACCGTTGCATCGTCGTGTTTGCTTTTCCTCTTGCCCTTTTTATTATTCTTTTTGTCCGTGTATCATTGTTTTTCGCAAGACGTCTGCTATTCTCTACTTCTTTCTCTCCGATATAAGCTTATGTTGTATTGTAAAGTAATACACAATTCGAATGACGAAGTAGGGTGATTGACATCATTAATGAGTGTGGCAGCAGCGCTACTCTTCCAATTTGTCAATCCTTACTAAAGTAAAATATGCATAACTGTAGTAATTAAAGAGCATCATCCAAAATCCCATTACAATATACTCGTGTAATTACTCAACATTATGAAAAAACATAATGATGAAAGAAGTTCTTTTGTTTCAATGTTTCATTCTAAGATGTCTACTGCACTTACTATCTCCATCAACACATTTATCTTCTATATTTATCATAAAGTCATACCAAATTTCTTTATAAAATTTAGCAACTTGTAGCATCGATTCTCAATCAGATTATTGTTTGAGTCTGGCTCTAACCAACACAAAGTGTGATACTCATATTGAATATATGATCCAAATAGTGAAAAATCTCTCGAGGAAACGTTCAACATACAAAAGTATAGTTTAATTTGATGGTGGGAGTGATGGTGTTCTTATTCTTTTCACCCACACCCAAATTTCAACATGATATCAATTAAAAAACTTTAGATGACAGGCCATGTCAATCTATTTAACTGTATTATTCTCAGAAAATCACTGTACTACTTCGTTCAATTCTTTGTCGATAGTTTCCCAATCTTTACGAGAAAAAAAACATTCGCAATGCTACAAAATTCATTTATTTTACACTATGATATTGATCCAAATAAAAGCTTGTATGTTTTTTCATTTGACAGTATAAATTTTTATTTGTTCTTTTCGATGATGCATAATTAATTGTAGGTGATATTTTATCTGTATTATTAAGTATCAATTGATTTCCGTACTCATCACAAGTTTCCAGAAAATTATAAGTTTTGCATGAACTAATGCGTCAATATGAATAGAAACTTGAGTGACAGAAGGTATTTGGCTGTTGTTTTCTCGAGAAATTGCTGAGAGATTATTAAAGTCTCTTAAAACAATATTTTCTGGAGAATCTTGTATAAAGAGATGATATTCAGGGTCGTCAAGTCAAAAAAGTTAGAAATTGACTTTTCTCTATTAAGATTCAGAAAAATTCGAAATCTATTTGGAAAACTTTAGAAAACGATTATTTAACTTTTCGATGCATAAAGTTCTCCTTTTTCTTTTCTAAAATATGTTTTCCGCATTAAATATCATTTATTCCTGTTTAGTCCATCGATAGTAAAGAAAATCACAGCAGTTAATTCATTAGTTGAAATCATTTTTCTCAAGAAAACATCTAGTTCATTGAAAAAAAAACAAGAAAAGAACAAATAATATAAAGCTAAAAACGGTAAATTTGAAACAAGTAGGAAGACACAATGTCAAAAATTATCTACTTCGTAACCATAAGATTCCGGTCTTACTCAAAGTCTTCTTGAACAAGAATTGGTACAATAACCACTACACACTTCGACAATGTGATGAAAACAAAATCAGTGCTTTTTAGTTTGATACTGAAGAGGGTGTGGGTGTGAGTGAGGGTGTTGATCTATTACATAGTTACACCCACGCCTCACAATTAGAGTCTGAACCACATCTTCATATCGACAATTTGCTACAACCAGTGAAAAAAGACAAAGAATCACGTCACAACTATTGCTAGCATCTCTAAATCCAAAGTTCACTCCATCCTGGGTAACCTCAAAACACTTTCTATATACCCTTCTCATTGTGCCATAATCATTATACAAGAGCTACGAATGCTATCACTTTTCGTTCACTATGCCCATGCCGCGTCCGCACGAGACTAACTGATCTGCCTTCATTTCATAACTTTGATACAATCGAAACCAAGATAACAATAGTTCGGCATCAGTGTTCACATAAAGAAACAGGGTGTGGATGTACGGGTGTGGGTGTGGGTGTATGATTGATAACACACCCACACCCACACACCCACCCACATCCCACACCCATGCCGCACACAAACACGATAACAGCCAATTATAATGTCCTATATTCCTCGAAAAACCTATAAACACTAATTGTAGATTATTTATGTTCTCTCGAAACTTAATATCGCTCGAAAACATACATTTTGTGTAATCATCTGATTAGAGCCTAGAGCAAGATCGAAAGGCATCATGGTGTGTTAGACATATCCCAAACCTACATTTGACGAAATTCTGTGCCAAATTAAAACGCATTGCGGTAGTTTCACTTTATATTTCTAGTCTTTATATAAAATTCGTCAGCTGTCAAAACACACTCACACGACAAACAGAAGTTAGAAGAAGTATTAGTAGCAGTAAGTAGCAGTTAGAAATAGTGAATCAATGAAAGAAAAACGCAAGTCAGCAGTTGCAATAATTCTTAGCAAGTCTGTAAAAAAGTTTCTAAATTGTCAGTACCCTCGTTGGCGACGACGAAATCCAACTTTCCATCATTGTCTATAGCACCAACGGAAATCGAGAACGGAAGAGATCCGTAACCTATCGAAAAAACCTGTACACTTGCGAACGAGCCATTCCCATATCCAAATAACACACCTACTTTACTTGTACCATAATTCGCAACAATAATGTCTAGCCAGGTGTCGTTGTTGAAATCGGCAACAGCAACCGCGTTTGGTTGAGAGTTAAAACCAGTTGTAAACGTTTTTTGATTTGAAAAAGAACCGTTACCCGATCCAAAGAGTATACCAACAGTGTCATTGCTACGATATACAATGACGACATCAAGTATTGTATCGTTGTTGAGGTTACCAACAGCTACCGACCACGGAGAAGAATCCGTTGGATATGTCATTTGACTTCTGAAAGAACCGTTGTCATATCTCAGAAAAATACCGACGTTATTAGTGTCTGAGTTCGCCACAGCAATATCTGTGCGACCGTCATTGTTAAAATCCCCAATGGCGAACGATTTAGGCCGAGACCCATTCCCAGTTTTAAGCCTCATGTAGTTTAGAAAACCTTCATAGGGATATCCAAGATATACACTAACACTATTCTCATTCATATTAGAGACGACGATGTCTAGTCGGGTGTCATGATTAAAATCACCAACAGCTACAGACACAGGACTATGGCCAGTTGGATAAGTTATTTGATCTGCAAAAACTCCATTACCATATCCAAGAAAGACACTCATAGTGTTGTCATTCCAATTAGTGACGACGATATCCAGTCGATTGTCGTTATTTAAATCATCAACAGCTACAGCACTTGCTCCAGAGCCAGTTGAATATGTCGCTTGATTTGCAAAAGAGCCGTCACCATATCCGAGAAATACACTTACAGAGTTGCTAGCAGTATTAATGACGACAACATCCAGATGATTGTCTTTGTTAAAATCAGCAACAGTTACATAATATGGCCAAGCGACAGTTGAATACGTCATTTGATTTGCAAAAGCGCCATCGCCATATCCAAGAAGGATGCTTATAGTGTCATCACCAAAGTTAGCGATGACGATATCCAGATACGAATCGTTGTTGAAATCACTAACAGCTACAGAGCGTGGTATAGAGCCAGTTGAATATTGCAGGGGTTTTTCAAAAGAACCATTGCCATATCCAAGAAGTACACTTACAGTGTCATTCCTTTGATTAACAACGACGATATCCAGTTGGATATCCTTGTTAAAATCACCAGTAGCTACAGATATTGGTCTAGAGCCAGCTGAATATTTCATTTGATACGCAAAAGAGCCGTTACCATATCCGAGAAGAACACTTACAGTGCCGTCACCAAAATTAGCGACGACGACATCCAGATAAATATCTTTGTTAAAATGGCCAACAGCTACAGACCACGGCGAAGAGCCAGTTGAGTATCTTGTTTCATTTCCAAAAGAGCCATTTCCATAACCGAGAAGTACACTTATCGTGCTGTCCCCTTGATTAACAACGACGATATCCAGATTGTTGTCGTTATTAAGATCATCAACAGCTAGAGACCTGGGCCCTAAACTAGTTGAATATTTACCTTGATTACTAAAAGATCCGATGTTGTATGTAACAAGCACATCTACATGATCGATGCCGTCATATGTGACAAAAATTTCTGACCGTCCATCTTTGTTGAAACTACCAGCACCAATTATCAATGGATGAAAATCGAAATCTGCACTGTAACTTGCTTGATTTTCAAATGTTCCATTCCCACTTCCCAGAAATGTAACAAGACTTTTATTACCATGATTGGCCACGGCAATGTCCACTTGACCATCTTTATTGAAATCATCGATGGCGATTGAGTAAGGATGTGAATTTAAACCTGTTGAGAGCAGCGTTTGATTCCCGAAAGTGCCATTACCTAATCCAAGAAGAACACCAATGTTATTAGTACCATAATTGATAACAGCGATATCCAATAGGCTATCGTTATTGAAATCAAAAAGGGCAAAGTTTCGTACACGAGAACCATCAGCAGATGCAAATTTGATTTTATCTTTCAGAGCTCCTCTGTCATAGCGAAGTAGTATACTCACAGTGTGGTTATTAAAATTAACGACAACGAGATCCAGTCGAGTGTCATTGTTAAAATCTCCAACAGCAACAGATAGTGGACCAGAGTCAGTTGAATATGACGTTTGATTTGCAAAAGAGCCATTATCATATCCTAGAAGTATACTTACAGTGTTGTCATCAAAATTAGTGATGACGATATCCAGTCGGGTGTCGCTGTTGAAGTCACCAACAGCTACAGATTGTGGGTTAGAGCCAGTTGAATATTTCGCTTGGTTTGCAAAAGAGCCATTCCCATATCCGAGAAATACACTTACAGTGTTATCATCTTTATTAACGACCACGATATCCACATGGGTATCGTTGTTAAAATTGCCAACAGCTATAGAGTATGGCTTATTGCCAGTAGAATATCTTCTTTGACGTGCAAACGAGCCATTTTCATAACCAAGAAAGACACTCATAGTATTGTCACCAAAATTAGCGACGACGATATCCAATCGGGTGTCGTTGTTAAACTCACCAACAGCTACAGACCGTGGTCCAGCGCCCGTTGAATACATCATTTGATTTGCAAAAGAGCCATTTCCATACCCAAGAAAGACACTTACAGTTGCGCCATTCGCATTAGCGACCACGATGTCCAGATGGGTATCGTTGTTAAAATGACCAACAGCTACAGACCATGGTCCAGCGCCAGTTGAATACGTCATTTGATTTATAAAAGAGCCATCGCCATATCCGAGAAGTACACGTATAGTGTCTTCCTGTCCATTAGCAATGACGATATCGAGATAGGTGTCGTTATTGAAGTCACCAATAGCTACAGATACTGGCAAAGAGCCAGTTAAATATTGTGCTTGATTTGAGAAAGAACCATTGCCATAGCCAAGATAGACACTTATTGTGTCTTCATTTCGGTTAGCGACGACGATATCCAGATGGGCGTCGTTGTTAAAATCACCAACAGCTACAAAGATTGGCGCAAAGCCAGTTCGATATGCCGTTGAAATTGGAAAAAACTCGTCATAACCAAGCATGATGCCTATGGTGCTCGTATCATTGTTGATGACGACGATGTCTGAACGATTATCGCTATTTAAATCACCTATGGCAACGGAGATGGACGAAGTAGATCCAGTTGAATACATTTTTGGGCTTACAAAGGTACCGTTGCCATATCCGACAAGTAGAGCTATATTGTTAGTGCCATTATTGGTTACGACTAAATCCATTCGATTGTCATTGTTGAAGTCACCAATGCCAATAGAATATGGAGAAACAGTGCCGAGAGAATATGTCGTTTGGCTCATAAAAGTTCCATTGACGTGACCCAGAAGTACACCTACACTGTTATTTCCATAGTTTGTGACGGCAATATCTAGCATGTTGTCTTCGTTAAGATGACCAACGACAAGCGAGTAAGGATGGGAATTAGGACCAGTCGAGAACGTGCTTTGCTTTTCGAAAGTACCGTTACCAGTACCAAGGAGTATACCAACATTATTGGTGCCATAATTGGCGATAGCAAGATCCATCTGTGTGTCGTTGTTGAAATCGCCACTGACAACAGCAGATGGGAAAGAATCATAGCCTGTAAAGTAGGTGCTTCGGTTTGAAAAGCTTCCATTTCTATATCCATAAAATAAACTCACACTGTGTGTACCATAGTCAGCAGTGACAATATCTACTGTTCCGTCATTGTTAATATCTGCTATATGGATCCAAACGGGCCGAGATGATGCAGTAGATAGAGTTGTTTTGTTCGCAAAAGATCCGTTTTGAAATCCAAGTACACCGACGCTATTTGTACCGAAATTTGCGACAGCGATATCCAGTCGATGATCATTGCCGAAATCACCAACAGCGATCATGCATGGAGCAGAACCAGAACCGATGAAATATTTGACTGGACTTGCCACAGTGCCATTGCCATATCCGAAAAATATGGCTATATTGTCAGCATCATGATTGGCAACAGCGATATCTAGCCAAGTATCGTTGTTGAAGTCGCCCATGGTGATAGATCGTGGACCATACTTATAGTTAATTGGATTTTGAGCCGTTGCTTTAAAATTAAGTGCACATTTTGGAACTATAAAAACACAACAACAAAAAGATAAAAACTGATCAGCAACTATGCTTCAATTATCCCTAATGGACTGTATCATAATTTCATAATTTTAATGATTTACCATTGAGAATTGTCGGATTATTGCAACTAAATCTGGATGGGAAGCAGTAGTTTTCAGGCAGAACCTCGTTAAGTTTCGCGAAACTCATCTCCTACATTACACGCTATGCGCTCTCTTCCATTTCTTTGAGAATTCTTTCGCGACATGTATCGTGATGGAGAAATATTATTTGAGTTTCTAGGCAATAATTTGAATAAGAACCGAATTGATTTTACAGCAGCAACAAAAAGATTAATTTTCATTTTATCTTCAACGTTTTGATAAATTTATTATCACTTTCAAGAAAATATTACAATAAAATTTAAGAAATAAAGTACAAGATCTACATGGTGAGCGTACTTAATGAGGACTTCATGATATAAACATATGAGGATATTTAGTAGCTCCAATTGGAGATGGAGAGGATATAGACAAATAAAGATTTATAGTTACATTATAGAGACAATATTTGAGTTTGAATATAAAGACAAAATAAATATATGTATAAAGGGCGATTCAAAAGTCTTCGTCGTTCTTAGAAAAATTGCTCGTTCTCCTTTATTATAAATCTAAAAGCGCTCAAATTTGGACATCTAATCTCTTCTAACTAGACGAATATTACCCTAAATTTTCAGACCTGTAGTCCTTATTACAGGGAAGATACATAGATTCGTATGATAGAGGAGAATTTTTTCTTGTCCTAAGATTAAAATAACGACAATTTACGATGCACACAATTCAAAATTTCAGTAAACACTTTTTTATATTTTTTTTTCTATATGCTTCGATAGAGCACGAGCAGCTTATTACGAAAAATAAATTTTTAGCTTTTAAAACAGCTTTCTAGGTGAAAAAAGTTGAAAACTTTGAAGGGAACCATTTTTGTCGTAAAACGCATCATTTTTCACAGTACGCGAAATTTTCTATCCTCTTTCTTTTCTCAGCTTATGAAACTATTTTTTTCTGATGCACGGGAGCTTTTTCAAAAGCTAAAAATCAACTTTTCGTAACCAGCTGCTTGCGCCCTATCGAAGCATACAGAAAAAATACAAAAAAAAAGTATTTACGGAAATTTTTAATTGCGTGCATCGTAAATTGTCGATATTTTCATTTTAAGACATAGGAAAAAAATCTTCCCTATCATTCGAACCTATGACTCTCCTCTGTAATAAAGACTATAGATCTGAAAATTTAGGGTAATATTCGTCTAGTTACAAGAGATTAGACCTCCAACTTTAAGCGTTTTTAGATTTCTAATAAGGGAGACCGAGCAATTTTTCTAAGAACGACGAAGACTTTTGAATCACCCCTTATATATGACAATATTCAAGTTTCAATAGAGAGACAATATGCCGATATAACAATGCAAGATGTTTGACAACAGCAGGAATCACTTATAGATATATAATATTTGAGTTTAAATATCGAGACAATATAGTGCTATAACAATGTGAGAAATTTTGGCAATAGAAACTATGTATAGAAATAACAATATTTAAGTTTATACCCAAGCGAGCCAAAAAAGACATGCGAGGGGAGCGCTGAGCCCTCGACCAATCGGAAAATGGCAATCCGAGGGGTCGATTTGAAATTCCGATGGGTCCAGAGCAAGGGGAAACGGCGGACTTTTGGACTTGAAGTTACTTTGAGCTACTTTAAGCTACTTCAAGTTATTTTCAGCTACTTGAAGTAGCTTACTTTGAAGTACTTTTCAACTTCAAATTTACCTGAAGTTACTTGAAGTTACTTTAAGCTACTTGTTCCTACTTTGAACTACTTGGGTGGTACTTTGAGCTACTTCAAGTAGTCTACTTTGACGTACTTTGGCGTACTTTTCTACTTCAAGTCCGCCGTTTCCCCCCTTGGTCCAGAGTATGATGGTAGGTACATTGATAGTTAGCAGAAGCACGAGATTGAAACTTTGAAACATATATGATGGTACAATTTTGAGACACGAGCTATACCCATCGGAATGTCAAATTGACCCCTCGGATTGCCATTTTCCGATGGATCGAGGGCTCGGCGATGGGTATCTTAGGAAACATTGACAGTGCAAAATCGAGGCGTCGAAATACCCCTCGAAAGGCCAGTTGGGTATATAAAGACAATATAGAGATATATTAATTGTATAACTTTATGCTAAAGAAAGAAATTGAGAAACGACAATGTTCGAAAATTATATGTGAGAGTACAGCAATTTATGAATAAAGTTTGAACGTAGTATGAGATAAAATGAATTATAGAATTACTTATGTAAGATTATATAGAGACGATGCTTTTATTATGTTTATTCTAGCTTTTAACCTTGACGGATGGTTTCTGATTGTTATAGTTTCTTGGGTATTCTTTGAGATATATCAATAGTGGAACAGATCTGGTTGTAGTATTAAAAGCTGATGAGAACTCAGCGATAGCTAGGGATTTCCTCACGTGAATGCGATATGAGTGTCTCTCTCTACTAATAATAGACCAATTTTTCCAATCAACACGATGTTCTTTTTCGTTCATATGGTGATGTACTGCCGATTTTATTTCTGAATATGCATGCTTTTTGGACATTGTAACTGTGGTGTCTTCATTCCTATCATCACTACTATCGAAATCACGTTTTGACCTAGAGATCCTAGTGTTTCCGGCGATGCGAGCATACCATCTAAGACCCTCATCAGGAATCGGCTGTATTGGCTGCAGTGCACCGTGCTCTTCCAACGGACGACACATTTGTCTGATAGGTTTTCCAATATATGTAGCTGGACAGAAAACACAGTTCCACACGAGACTCTTCAACAGTCCGTTCGTATCACCACGAACAGTAAGATGTCTAGCTGACATCTTGATTTGATAGTAGTAATAGAAATGGAGACATCACAGTTACAATGTCCAAAAAGCATGCATATTCAGAAATAAAATCGGCAGTACATCGCCATATGAACGAAAAAGAACATCGTATTGATTGGAAAAATTGGTTTATTATTAGTAGAGACAGACATTCATATCGCATTATCGTGAGGAAATCCCTAGCTATCGCTGAGTTCTCATCAGCTTTTAATACTACAGCTAGATCTGTTCCACTATTGATATATCTCAAAGAATACCCAAGAAACTATAATAATCAGAAAACCATAAGTCAAGGTTAAAAGCTAGAATAAACATAATATAAGCATCATCTCTATATAATGTTACATAAGTAATTCTATAATTCATTTTATCTCATACTACGTTCAAACTTTATTCATAAATTGCTGTACTCTCACATATAATTTTCGAACATTGGCGTTTCTCAATTTCTCTCTCTAGCATAAAGTTATACAATTAATATATCTCTATATTGTCTTTATATATAAACTTAAATATTGTTATTTCTATACATAGTTTCTATTGCCAAAATTTCTCACATTGTTATAGCACTATATTGTCTCGATATTTAAACACAAATATTATATATCTATAAGTGATTCCTCCTGTTGTCAAACATCTTGCATTGTTATATCTGCATATTGTGTCTCTATTGAAACTTGAATATTGTCATATATATACATATATCTATATATCTATATTGTCTTTATATTGAAACTCAAATATTATCTCTATAATGTAATTATAAATCTTTATTTGTCTATATTCTCTCCATCTCCATTTGTAACTATTAAGTATCCTCATATGTTTATATCATGAAGTCCTTATTAAATACGCTTACCATGTGGATCTTGTACTTTATTTCTTAAATTTTATTGTAATATTTTCTTGAAAATGATAATAAGTTTATCAAAACGTTGAAAATAAAATGAAAATTAATCTTTGTGTTGCTGCTGTAAAATCAATTCAGTGATTCAGAAAGAACACAGACAGCAGCTAACATGATGACAAAACGGACTATGAATTGCCACTAACTATAAGTTGAAAACTGCATTCGTTTTTATCTTATTTATTCTTCGAGAACATGTCATAAGCTACAATTAGAATAAAATGATGAGATTTTCAAACCGTTTTGAAGGTAAACGAATGCCAGTATATCTGTGTTGCAGCACTCCTGCCATAGCATCATGAATAGCATGGATTGTTAATTAACAACAACAATTATAATATAACAAGTCTTTCTACGAATATTCGAAAGTATTCAATGAATAGAGCAATGGCGGTTTATTGACATTTGCTATCTGATGAATTGAGTGATGATATATTTTCGATATCGTGTGTCGTGATCTATGACTGCATTTTTACAACATGACCTGTATAGCTATATAATGATTTCCACTAAGTAACAGGTGCTTTGTATTTAATCAGAGGGCTGAGACGGCGAACTTTGGTTACTGAGAAATTATTTTATTAGGTAATGAAAATATGTCAGTTTAATTTTTCGCTCTAAAGAAGTTTATTTTACGAAAATAACTATATATTTGAAGTTTGATCAAATCATATTGGGTTTGAGGAATTCGACTCCGTTCATGGTTTCTCAAAGTTTGTAGTATTGTTATTTTCGGGACACAGCTCTTCCAGTAGAAAAACTGGAAGACTACACATTTCGAGAAACCACCAATAAAGGATGGAGACGCATAAAAAGACAAATCAAACCACCTCGAAATTTTCAAAACGAGTATTTATTTCGATGCAGAATGGAATGACAAATCATTTGATGTCACATTCAAACTTTTCAGAAAGCGATTCGATGGCTTTCGACGCAGATTAATATACGATATTTGTACTGCATCGAGGTGGCTGTAGAGTAACAATAAGTCTGTCACAAAATTTGTTCTCTTTCTTATAAATAGTCTTAGTTGAAAGAGCAGCAAATTGTACACAAATCCTTATATGTACCATCCAGAAATAATAAACATAAGCTGAATTTACGGTGAACTAATAGTGTTTCTATCGATATTTTGGGTATTTCATGAAGGTTCAGGCTTCTCATTTGGTTTGAACATGGCTTCACCATGGACTGTCCCCTTCGGAGTTTGATGCAATTTTTGACAGACTACACGCTGGCAAAATTTACTTGTGGATATCATAAATATACAGATGATAAACCTCTATCACTCATCTTAGATCAATACCAGAAAAGGACATAATCGGTTTTTGTTTTGATAATACAAATATCATGCGTTGTTCTGAAATGGCAGCACATACGGTTGAAGTTCTAGGCAATGTCAACCCTCGAAAAATTTTAACTAATAAAATAGCTAGAAGAAAACTGCACAAACGTGTGGTCCAACAAAAACTATATCAAACTCTGAAAAAAGTCCATCATAAAGCAACATCGAACACAATTGAGAAGCCTGAACCTTTATGGCATATCTGAAATATCGATAGAAACACTATTAATTCAGCTTATATTTGCTATCTCTAGATGATTTATCTAAGAATTTGTGGAGAATTTGCTGCTCTTTCAAATGCAACTATTCATCGGCAGACGAAGAAATGCTATAAAAAACTTATTGTTAATATCAGCAACCTCAATACAGTAAAAATATATTATAGTACTATGTATCAGAAGCCATTGAATCGTTTCCAAAACAGTTTGCATATGGTATCAAGTGATTCATCGCCTCATTATGCATTGAAATATGTACTTCTTTTGAAAAGTTCGAAGTCAGCCAATTTGTCTTCTTTATGCTCCTCTCCTATGGATTCATGACTCTAAAGACATATGATCAAAAAGTTTATAAAAAATTTGTTATTTTCATAAAACAGCCTTTCTTTGCGGCAATAGCCAAAGTAACCAATATCCCATTATCGGCAAGTACTACTTACTGCTTACTGGTATGGCTAGTAATGCGAATATCATATTCCGCGATACGTTCTATTTGGCCTCATAGAGTAGAAGAAAACTCAAAAATGGTTCCCATTATTGTCTACATCTCAATAAAGGAACGTGTTCACCGATTGACTGCTTACAAACTAATCTTATGCATCGTTACTGGTCGTGTAAAAGTAGAAGAGTTTTAGCTAATTTTTTACTTAGTAAGGAAATTAAAATGATACAAAGAAGGAGAATTAAAAAAAAGATCAAGAAAATCATTGATCAGTCCCATGATAATAGTGGTTCGAAAACAAGAGTGAATCTCAGCTCTTGTTACACCAAGATCAACGAATCACTAGTCCATCAATACAATGTTTTTCATTTCATATAATTGTTTGAAATGTGAAGCAAACGTCTTGAACATTCTAAAATGCACCTACATCAGTTTTCAAAGAAGACTTTTGAGCCAGAACCATTTTATTATAGGTTGAACAGCTAAGATGCAGGCGCAGGTGTGTGAGTTTAGAGAATAGAAATCATCTTCATTTCAAACACGAACACTCTCTAAGGTGGTAGTGTGCGTATGCTGATGGTAATAGACCTTCGGAATCTTGTTTCTCTTATTCATTATCACGATCCAATATGGTTTTTATTTCGAACATAAGAGGTGCACTTTTCAAAATATATTTCAAACATTCATATAAATTTAATGCAATGTGCTCTTCATTGGAACTGATTGAAAATAGTGAGTTATAGGATAATTTGTCTTACGCTAGCTTTACTAATACTTTAACGCAATCGTGAGGATTACTCATTTTTGTTTTTGAGACATGTATTTACTATCTGTTGACTTTCTGAACAA
The DNA here is from genome assembly GCA_905250075.1 of Rotaria sp. Silwood1. NCBI lineage: Eukaryota > Metazoa > Rotifera > Eurotatoria > Philodinida > Philodinidae > Rotaria > Rotaria sp. Silwood1. Next base: position 133,318 of record CAJNOP010000196.1, read on the forward strand.
AAGTTGACCACTAATCAGCTATCAGTCAAATAGAATTATTATTTTATGACGTATATACAAAGTTTACTGTTTCGAAGAGTAGTAACGAAAAGAATTCATTACAATGCAATTATGAAATGAGCACTCACTGAAGCATACAACATAGAACACATATGAACCATACAGAAAGATAAAAAAAGAAAACGAATGTATCGGAACATCCTAGCAGAACGAAAGAAGACATAGCTGGAATACATATACTGCTTACTCTCCTCTAGAAGCAACATAAAGTGAGAAAATGTAAAGAAAATGTGTATCATAGAGAAAAAATATTTACTTCCGCCGCGTTCTATAAAAATATCTATGATATTTTCTTCTATCTTTCGCATTTCTATTACATTCAGGAACATATCTCAGAGATAAAAAGGAGGCCAGGATAAGCTGCTGTTTTCATTCGGAGATGTAAAAGAGTGTGGCCAAAAATTACAGAAATAGTGATTCCTGAAAATTGAACAAGATAAAGTTGATCTTTCTGCAACAAATAACAATGCGTAGCATTAGTTTGTAAAAAACCAGGTCGTAAAATTTTTGGTTTATTGAGATATTAAAAAAACTATAGAAAACGTGATAATATCTGCCTTAGAAAAACTTATTATTCTTGTTCCTCCAGAACAAAACAGTAATCGGACGATTCTTTCTGGAATTGTTTTCTAATCTATAATCACTGCCGATGAGTAAAATAGAAAGGTCTGACTTGTGTTCAAAGTATCAGATTTAGTGGTGATAATCATTTTCGTTAGTCTGCATTCGTCAGTGTTTTTCTAAAATCGAAAAATGAAGCAGTAATAATTCTTATAATTTTGTCCTTGCATGATGATTTGCGTTGAACATGTCGGAATCAAATATTATCATAACTTAAGATTTTTTAGCAAAACGCACAATACTGGTGCAACAGAACCCATTAACTGTAGATTTTATCGCATAGAATACGAAGCACGTAAAATAAAATGGAAATACCTGGTGTTTTTGGTGCAGTAAAACAAACTACCAGTATACCGATGATCGTAACTATACTTGTAATCACAGGCAATACAAATACAGGTTTGGTGCTTAAATTCAGCATAGACCAGCGGCAATATCTCCTAAGAAAGAGCAACAACGATCATATTTGAAAGCAAAAGAAAAAGTCATACATATTTTGTCCAATTGTGTAATTTTTTATTCGATCGATTGTGTTATTCAGAACGCTTCTTACAGTTTGTGCTTTTGAAATTGATTGCCGCTGCTCGTTTGCATAGACGGAAACGCTGTTCTTACGGCGGGATAAATTGACCAATTCAATGTTATCGTCCATAGAAGCTATTTCAATCTACAAGACGGTAGTATTAAAGGATGAACAAATATCTAATATAAGAAACGTTGTGTAAGCATACGACTTTCTGTGCAATTTCAACGAGTTTTTAACTATTTAATAAATGTGTTTAATATGTTGAGGAGACTACACAAGACTTTTGGCTATAAAATTATATTCGATCACAACACTTGCACAAACACTACAGTATCTTAAATAATTATCAAAGCTGCTGTTTCGATTGTTTATTTGGCCAGCTATTATTTATTTAGTGCTTGTTGATTTCTATCCAAACTAATACGCATTGTTTTTTCTTTTTTCAATGCTTTTGCATGGATAATTGTAGATTTAGAATTAAAACGTGTTTTCTAACCACATTTTTTCAAATAGTCCATAGAACAACTTCAGAATCTTCAGACATTGGCAAAGACTACAACATGATCATTTTGTAGATTGTAGCCTGAGGAAGTAAAACTATCATAAGGCTTCAACAAAGCAAATACACATTGAGGCTTATGTCCCAATTTTTGACCGTTAAAAAAAGTTATCGAAATACGTCATGTCACGAACTCATTTCTTTATTTTGAATGAATTTTGGAGAAAAAAGGATATTAAAAGTGTCGAAACGTAGAAAGTTTTTCTTCATTGGGAAATGTGAGATTTTATCTGGACTCCTTAGAGGGTGTGGGTGTGGGTATTAGTGTTGATCATCCTATTAGTCACACCCACACCCACACCCACATACAAACCCACACCCACACCCACACCCACATCCACACCCACACCCACATCCACACCCACACCCACACCCACACCACACCCACACCTACACCCACACCCACCTACACCCACACACCCACACCCACACACCCACACCCACTCACACCCTAGTATCTACTCTGAACGCTTCACCTTCTTATTATTTATAATGGAGAAATTTCGGAATGCAGCTTTTCGCTGAGAGGCCCAAAATTGTTCCCCCTATTTTCGAATGTTAAAAGAATACAATTCTGAACAGTGATTTTCTACGTTGGAACTCACTAAATATATTGACATTTCTTACTGCGGACGTTAAGGTGAGAAGAGTGGCATCACAATACTTAATGGCTGCTATTCATTTCATACAGAACTTCCCAAGATTTTTGTCCATAGAAAAAAATTACTATAATACTAAAGCAATACTACATAAGTTTACAAGATAATATTGCCGAGTGATCTGCTCTGTTTACATTCATACTGCGCCTATCTGTAGGGGACGATTAGAATAGAATAATCGTTAAAGGGTTCATACTCTTGTTGAGATTTGATCGAAATGCATAGTTTTTAGTGAGCGTTCCTATATGATGTTGGATTTCGAGTAAAACTGTATTTCGAACTTTGATGTAAAACCTTGTCAACATGAAGGTCCTGCTATGACTAACTCATATATAAAGTGTTTTCATGTTTAGACATCCCATCTTTGAAATACAAATTTTTCAAAAAAGGCGCAGTTCTATCGATATATACAATTTATAGCATTGATATTTTGAAAGATTCATATGTCAGCGACGCAATGTTCAAGAATGATGAAACTCAATGTAGGTGACTCTAGGACCAAAGTCGAATAATTCCTGCCTATATTCGCTCAGGAAGCAATCCAGTCATTCGCATTTGTATTTCGAGTAGAATTCAATGTGCTCTATTGAATGATTATGAGCAATTGACGGGTTTTCAAACCATTCGTTCTGAAGTCAAAACAAAAGGATGTTACTTTATGAATCATGCAGAATCCAATAAGTAGTTTCTGCTCAGATTGCACCAGGAACTGCTCCAGGTATTCTCGCTTGTGCTCCAAGCAGAGTTATACATGCACTGTTCAGTAACACCAAGAATAAGACATGGGACGAGTCGCGAGCGAATCGGTGTTGGAAGTATGTCAGGAATTCCCTATAGTCTCAGGGAAGAAAAAAAGTATTTTGCGATTGGAAAAGTCACGATAGGAGATAGCGTAAATCTGAACTCACCATTCAATAGAGCATGTGGAGTGCTACATGAAACACAAATGAGAATGTGTGGGACGCTTTCTCGACCAATACAGAAATGAATTATTCCTCAGACTCTCTAGGGTCGTGAGATTAGTCAGTCGACTTGTCCACGGAGAGAGATGACTCCGTCACGCTCGTTTGTAATGAATGAGAAGTTACAGACAAATTCGCAGTGTCTCATTTTGACAAGCACAATTTTTTGTCCAAGATTGCAAATGCATTGGATGCTAGAGATCGAGTCATTTGTATGAAATAAAACAAATAAAGCGTGACGGAATCACGTTTTACGTGGACAGGTCGCAGTATTCTTCAACTTGTAGTCGAAAAGTTCGAGATATCGTCAATTCTATTTGACCACTTGATGGAGCACATCGAATTCTACCGTTTAAGGCCTCTCAAAGGTTCTGAGTTCTACCCAATATCAGAACCCCTGAAAAAGGATTACCTATAAGAAAAAATATTTCTAAATCCTTCGACAAAACCTTTTTCTCCTGTTCCGAAACTTTTTTCAGCAGTTCTGCTATCCAATAAAGCGCAGAACTTTTAAGAAGTTTGAAACGTGTTGCAAATTTCCTTTATTTTTTTCAGAGCAGAAATTGCTGGCACCTGATACTAACTTCACGTATGCTGAAAATTAATATATGAGCGAGTTATAGCCAGGCTTTAATGTTGGCAAAGGCTTAGATCAAAATCTAAGATACGATTTTACTCGAAAACTAACTTTGTCTTGGAAAAATCCACTAAAATTAGAAGTTTCCCCCCAAATTTTAACAAGAGCACGAATTCTTTGATGATTATTCTAATCTAATAGATTTCTATGCATGGGTTTAATATGAATGTAAAGGAAGCGTTATCTCGTTAGTGATATTACTTAAGGATAGAAAAATCTTCTGAATACTGATAGAGTAAAAGGGTTTCAGAAAGATACTACAATTTCAGAAGATTTACGTTTGCTTCTTGTATTGATACGATAATTTTTGTGATGACGAGTATAATACGTTGGTAATGTATCGGCGTTGTTTAATAAACAAAATGAAAGCATTATTTTGCTTATGTGCATATCGAATAAATGTTTTGCTTGCGTGCATTCAACCGTATACGTGGGGAAAAGCATGATCATATATTACTGAGCCACACTGGTTTTTTTCTCACAAAAATATTTTCATTTTTTTTGCTTGTTCTGTCACTTATCGATCAGACAACTTAATTGACGAAGAGAGAGTGAATCGACGGTTGAAAAAAATGTGCATTATAACACGGTTTTATTTGTTTTTCTTTCTATCGTTGCACAGGATAGGTAAAATATGAAGGCTTCACAAGCAATAGTATGCTGTTTAATACTGTTGATCCTGTTAAAACCAAGCTCTAACGTCTCGTATACCTATGAGGCAAGATATTGATTTTTCATACCACTTTTGGAAGCATTTTCTGCCCTTGGTCATGTTCCTCCTCAAAGATACCGGCTACCATCGTTGTGTGTATCCTTGCTTTGATTAAGATTCCTTTTTCAGTAGTGATTTTCGTTTAAGTCGCGGTTCAAATCGTCAATCTGCTACCCATCTCGGTAGAAAGTCAGCTTCAGACACAACTCACACTCTCACCCACAGATTCAGTTACATTATCAACTTCAACCTTAATATCAAGATCTATCGAACTTGTTATGTTTAGTGCGGGTTCTGTCAAACCTAACTTCTAGTCCAGCTTTTACTCGTTGTTCTGTACCATCCTAAAGTTTTTCATGGACTAGTACTCATTTTTACAGCAGTTACAGTCGATTTTTGTCCTCAGCTTGGAGATCTCAGCTTCAGATGGTACTTCGCATTGGATGATATTCTCAATTAGAGTAGCAGCTTCGAACCTAACTATAGTGCTCGTTGCAGATGTGATTTGGGACCACTACTCTGGTTCGGCTTCGGTACAGTTCGGGTTTTAGAACTGTACTCAATAGCTCTCCAAGTTTCTGTGAGAATCTTGTAAGCTGCTTACGATCCTGCTGCGCTCGAATTCTCTCTTACAAGTGAACATTCGCAGCTGATAATAACCGCTCGTGCCCATGCTTTGTTGGTGGTTGAAGTGGATCATGTATACAAATTATCCAAAAGAATTCGTACCATTGCTGCTTGGTTTCAGTGCAAAGAGAAGAATAACTGTCATGATAGATAGTGCCATCTTATCTGTGTCATTAATGTTTCTTTTCGTGCCTGACCTAGTAAATACATTTTTCTATTGAAAATTTGATCACTGGCTGATCTTTTCTGTGACTATTCACCCTTAAAATCTTAGTTAAATCTGACTTTGCGTCTGAGATAGAGAATATCTGTTATTTCCTTTTTCGATAGTCACTTTTATTCTTTTCAACCGCAAGTATAGGGGAGATTTCTACGGTTTCCTTTGATTTCCTGTAGAAGAAAAGAAAATGAAAATGAAAAAACAGTTATAGTATTTGTCCTTTCACAAATAACTGAACAAGCATACAAAAAAAAACAAATCAAATGGAATAAACGCTCGAGAGAAGGTATTGATTAATGCGTAATGATGATGATATGTTTGAAAAAAGTTCACGAAAGAAAGCTGCGACATCCATGTAAAAAATTCGAAATTGAGTTAGATACAACAAGAGGGCTCTGTCTATGCAGTGTAAAGAATTATATTTTTTTGAACGACGATTAGTACACTGAAAAAAAAATCCGTAGAATAATCAACCTTTGCACTAGGAAAACGGTTCCATAAATCCTTGAAGGGTTGATACCGATGTTATGTACCCTTTAAGCGTTCGTGGACCAAAGAGTTTATAACAATGAGGGTATATGAAAATGAAAAGGGTATATGACACATATTTGAGGGTTTATTACTCAAAGTTTTCATCAAAAAGATTTATTATTCTACCCACAATGGTATATTATTCTACATTTTCATTAGAAGGGTATGCTGTTATACGCATCAGGGTAGATCATTCTATGGGGCCCACAAAAGGGTTTATTATTCTACACATAAGGGTAGATTATTCAACGATTGCAGCAAAAGGATAGATCACTCAACGGTTTTAAGAAGTGCGTTTATCATTCTAGGTCTAAGAGTAGATAATTCTACCATTATTGAAAGAAGAGTTTATTATGCTACGCATACGGGTGGATTATTCTACAGTTACAGAAAAAGGATTTATCATTCTACGTCTAATGGTAGATCATTTTACTATTATAGATACAAAGATTTATTATTCCATCCAGAAGAGTAAATTATTCCACGATTATGGCAAAAAGGATTTACTATTCTATGTTCACAAAAGCATAACGGTAGATTATTCTACGATAATGGAAAAAAGGATTCATTATTCTATGCATAAGCATAGATTATTCTACAATTACAAAAAATGGATTATTGTCCTACGTCTGAGGCTACTTTATTTTACCATTATGAAAAAAAGGGTTTATTATTCTCGTATTGCGGTAGATCATTCTACGACTAAACAAAACGGATTTATTATTTTGCATTCAAGAGGAAATTGTTCTAAGTTTCTCTCACGTATTCAGGGTATACGTAAAAGCCAGAATATGTATTGTATTATCAATTGCGTAATACAATAAAGATCAAGGTCAATAACTTGTTTTATTGACTTGAAGAACAGAAACAACTAACAAGTTAGATGAAACGAAACGAACTAAAGTTATCATCTTTTTAAGAAAAGACAAGCATATATATAGAAAGATCTATATGTTGTGATGACTCATACAAATGGAATGTAGAATACGAAAAAGATACAAAAGAAATATAACAATAGAAATATTGTTATATACGCAATTAGAATGATCACAACATAAAGGGAAAAGAACATACATAAATATATGTATAGAATTATACATATATGCAAATCATGACTCATCAGTAGACAAACACCAACAGATAAGAAATGAAATAAATGTAACAATAATAATAATTATTGTCAATACATTACAGTTTCAGAATAAATTAGTCTATACTAAAGGATAGATTGGTCTGCGACTTTCTTAAGCGAGTAAAATAGTTTATTTATCCACTTTTAATCGTAAATTATGCTACGTTTTCATCAGAAAGTTCATGAGTATTTACATCAAGAAAGGTTAATGTACGATGTTAGCAAGTCTTACCATAATCCTTCTTTTTAGATTTGTTAAGTAAGAGGATGATATTATACAGATTCAGCCGCTTGTTGTTATCTATGATCATTTGTCTGAAAGATGGTCGACATTTTTTCGAAAATGATTTCGATTGTCACAGAGTGATAACCTCATCTATCGAGCAGTTCTGCGATTAGTTGAACAAACTCGGTGTATGTAAGCCACTTATGTAAAGAAAAGGATTAGAGTTGGATTGTTTTGTGTCGAAATGGGTATATGAAAGAATTACAAAATGCATTTCGTCAATTGAACAAGATTATTTGAGTAGTGATCCAATAACAGGAGCGAGTTTTTCTGAAACTAACTTTGATTCAAATTTAAACATATTCATTAGTACGAATCAGTGAGTTTCACTTTCATCGCTTGCCAATTCTGCAAAATTTCTAATTCGATTCCACATAGCTTAAACAATCATAGCAACGCCGAAGAAATATCATTGTTGTTATTAAACCATCAGAATCCGGCATCACATCGTCGAAAACGATCAAAAAAGACTTACAGATGTAATAAACCAGAACAAGAAATCATTTATATCCGACAATGATAAGAACCACAAAGATATTCAGGATGGTACTTCTCCATTGACAGATGCCAAATGAAATTCTAGTCATCGACAAAACAAACGCAAACATCGCTGTTAGAGTATACTCTGAAAAAAAATAAGGTGTCATACGAAACCATTTTTGCAACGAAAGCGAAACCTTTCTTGAGGTTTCGTACAAACCCTAGATACGTTCAAAATGATCGTCCAAACTTTAGGAGTCTTTTTTTAAGATTTCAAAGGTTTCATACGAAACTCTAAAAAGGTTTCGTTTTCGTTGCAAAATTCGAAACCTTTTTAAAGTTCCGTATTATGTGCGAAACTCTTTTTAAGTTCTGTACCGTGTTCAGAACTTTTTTAAGTTTCGCATCGCACACGAAACCAGTTTTGGTTCCGTATGGTACCTTATTTTTTTGAGAGTACTTCTTCAATAAGCGATATTCATTGCACAAATGTTTTTCTTTTTGGCTTTCATCTATTTTTCTTAAAAGAACCTCATAAAAAATAAAACCGACATAAGCTACTATTTTTTTCTTGTCTATTTATTCATATAAAAATAATAAAAACATTCATTTATATGTACACTAATTCTACAGATTAGCTTCTATAACTATCAAACCCAACAGGCCAAATACTCGCATTATACAAATGGATCATGCACAAAGCATAACTTCTTTCAATCAGTCAGTTTCATCATCTTACAAACAATTCAATCATGCAAAAAAATCACATCAGCTGGAAAACATTCTAACTATTCACCTAACACATATCTCATTATTCACTAAATTCAATCATCAATTCACAAAATTTCAACCTTGCCAAAACATTGGAACAGAACCTTTTTAACTAGTTCACTTTCATATCAACACATACACTCCACGGAATGATACTAACAAAAACACCTAAAACACAAACCAATTCTTTATTTCATCCGAAAGCCGTTTCAATCGAACATCCAACAAACTCTGGCATTAAAACAATAACCTAACATCTATTCAAAAACATTATAATTACCCAGGATGGGTGTCGGTGTGGGTGTGGGTGCGTGTGTGGGCGTTGGCTTGGGTGTGAATATGGGTGTAGACGTGGACTTCATGTGGGTGTCCTTTCCTACTCAACACCCACACCGACAGTCACACCCACACCCTCCAAAAATGTTTCGTAGGTGTCTAAAAGCTTCCAAATGCATCCAAAGGCTTAAAAGAATGGTTGTTAAAATCTACGAAACCTTAAAAGGATCGGAGCGCGGGTACATCCTCCGAACCATCTCCTACGAAACCTTTTAAAGTTCCGTACAGCGAAAAAAGGTTTCGTAACAAAAATACGAAACCTTTATAGTTTTCTAGTAAACCCTATGATTTCGCACTATGGTTTTATACGAAACCATAAGGTTTACTAGGAAACTATAATGGTTTCGTATTTTTGTTACGAAACCTTTTTTCGCTGTACGGAACTTTAAAAGGTTTCATAGGAGATGGTTCGGAGGGTGTACCCGCGCTCAGATCCTTTTAAGGTTTCGTAGATTTTAACAACCATTCTTTTAATCCTTTGGATGCATTTGGAAGCTTTTAGACACCTACGAAACCTTTTTGGAGGGTTCGATAAAGTACCTTTTTCTTACAGTGCACACCCACACCTGGGACTCGAGCCATGTACCTTCTGCTATCCTGGCAGATGTCCTAAACCAGTTAGACTAGAAGACACATCTCATCTTCGTCTTATGTACACTGAAAAAAAATGGTATAAATACTAAACCAATGAGGGTTTAGTGGACTAAAAAAGGTTTCGTACTTGCTACGGAACTATAAATAGTTTCATACATAGTACGAAACCTAAAAAAGGTTTCGATTTTTCAAACGAATTCTAATCCTTTTTTGAGTTTCGTAGGAGATCTACGGTACCTCTAAAAAAGATTCCTGGACCGCTGAAAATCATTTTGAAGGTGACTTAGATTCATACGAAATCTTTTTAAAGGTTTCGATTTTTGAAACAAAATGGTTCGATACGGCACCTTTTTTTCAGTGTACAGAGGGGAACACTCTGTACATAATAGATGAATAAGTTTTTATTGTATTTGAGAGAAACTGAATGAGATTTATATAGTTTTTATAGAGAAATAATAGATTTTGAATAAGTTTGTAAAAATTGAATGAGTTTAGATTATGTTTGAGAAAAATAAGCAAAAAGCTTAGATGAATAAATAAGAACGTTTGTTTTTCGTTTTTTACATATGAAATTAGTAAAGGAAAAATGTGCACTCTTTCTTAAGAATATTTATACGAAAAAGAAATGTTGAACTCGAATTTAGAGTTTAAGAAGAAATAAGCAAATAAATAAATGAAATAAGAAATGTTTTTTGAAAAAAAGAAAGAAAAAGCAAATTTTTTTTAGGACTAAAGAAAAAAGTAAATTTTGGCTATTTTTAGGTTGGAAAGAATCTTTTTTTAGAATCTACGAGATCAAACTTGTTTTTTGAATAATTTTTAATGTAATTTTTAATTTTTAATGTAATTTTATTTAATTTTAACAATAAATAAATAAATAACCATAAATTTTGTAATAAGCAACAGCGACGCGTTTCGAATATTCTTCAGACTATGAATGACTATCTTTTCTTTCGTTCCGTTTCTCTATCTTTGCTCTCGTATCTTATCCTCTACACTCATCCAATTGGGAATATTTTCTATTCTATAGGGGCCACTATTCTCATTGGAGAGGTAGATGTCCTACTATTCCTTCTATTTTTTCTTTTTCTTAGTATATTTTAACTGAGTGAAAATTCTCAATGATGTGGGTGCCGGAAAGGGACTTTCTCAATGGGACACTCACAACTCAATCTCAATGGTATGGGTGCGGAAAAGGGAATTTCTCAATGGAACACTCACAACTCAATCTCAATGATGTGGGTGCGGGAAAAGGAATTTCTCAATGGGACACTCACAACTCAATCTCAATGGTATGGGTGCGGGAAAGGGACTTTCTCAATGGAACACTCACAACTCAATCTCAATGGTGTGAGTGTGGGAAAGGGACTTT
>CAJNOP010000196.1:144412-168017 GCA_905250075.1 Rotaria sp. Silwood1
GGCAAAGACTACTGGGATATCGCTAAGTGGAGTGTCCTCAAAAAGTTCCTTCCAAATTTGATGAAATCTAGATCCGAATCCGGCCCAGCTAGAGATATACGTAAAGTGGACCATAATATCTCTATTAAAGTTAATTCCGGGTTTATCTTTTTCATTCCATTCTACATCTAAGACCTTATCCATATACTCACTATGTCTTTCGGTTAGAAGTAATTTTTGACACTTCTCTCTCATTAAAGTTTCAAAAAATCTCCGAAAATGTTTACCTATAAAATAAGGGGGAATACTTATTCAAAAGAAGGGTTATTCTGGCTTTTTCTATTTTTTCTTCTAAATTATCTCTATGGAAACATATTCTTACCGCTCTCAAAAGTGCTGAGAAGAGAATATTCTTCATAACGTGTGGAGGATATGCTGAGTTAAAGGATAATATATAAGGCTGAGCGGCTAATTTTCTATAGACTTTGGTTCTAAAGTTGGAAACTTCTACTTGTACTCTAACATCTAAATAATTTACGTGTGGATCTGTCTCAAAAGTTAAATCTATATTTTTATCCTTCTTACCAAACTCTACTAATATCTTATCCATCTCATCCTTACTCTTCTTAGTGTTTATAAAAATATCATCTCTAAATCTAAAATATAACTTTCCCTCACTATTCTATTGGTCCTTAAACTGTCTCTCCCATTTTCTCATATAGACATCGGCTAAGACTTGGGTACCTTTTGATCCCATGGATCCTCCTCTAATCTGTTTATAATACTAAACTTTTTCTCCGGGTAACTGAGGGGTAAAATAGGCATTTTCTAAGACATGTCTAAAGAGGATCCTAACTGCATTAATGGGTATCTCTCCATTGATCTTATTTATTTTATTCTCACCTAACATCTCACAAACGACTAATATTGATTCTTGTTGGGGTATCATTGCATATAAATCCGTAATGTCAAAGATATATAAAAGAGTCTGGTTTGTCGTCCCATGGTGTTTCAAATGTTTCAAAAATTCTATACTATTTGTAAAACTATATGAGGTTAATTTATCAAATATGGAACGAATAATTTGGTCAAGAAAAGCCGAGATTTTTTATGTTGGTGATTTCATTCCCGAAACAATTGGTCTAAGTGGTTCTCCTACCTTATGATCTTTTAGATTATAATAGAGATGGAGTAACTTAACATCTATTGGATTTGGTTTTAATTTCTCAAAATATTTCCCGGATAAGAATTTTCTATTTACTAAACTTCTCAATAATTCTTCTGTCTTTTCTATCGTCTACATGAAATACTTTGGATTTATCTGTTTGTCTGAAAATAACCGTGCCCTTTTTATGTTCCTTGTGAAAACGTTCTAAGGTTTTCTCAACTATTGGGTCCTGTGCTGTTCCTTCATTAATCTTATTTCTTAGTTCTTCTTCTAATCTATTGGCAAATTTCTCAACGAATATTGAATTTCTACCTGTTGTTCGGATTTCTCTTCTCCAAGTTTCAGCTACCTTATCTTTCATTATTCTAATCTCATATTCTTTATCTATCTAAGGCCTGCTTTGGATTCTCAGGCACAAATTTGGGTCCATAATTAAAAATTCTTCTTTCTTCATCTGTTAATCCTAATACTTTATTATTCATTTGTGGTGAAAATCCTAATGAGGTGTAATGTGGATGTAAATTCTTAGCTTTACTATTTCTTTCTATTACTCTAGCTATTTTTCTATTGTTCTCAAGGCTCTTTTCCAATGGAGAAAAAACGGATTCCGGTATCCCGGTTGTATTCTCCGTATCCTATGGATCCCGGCAGTACCCCGGATACGGGGATTTGTGAGAAATCTTCGTATCTGAAATGCGACAACAATGTATTAGGAATATAGAGGATAAAGACGATATATTGGAAATACAGAGGATTCTGAGATCCACTTTTTTTTCCAAAAGAGATAACGGTGAAAACCTAGCTGTTTCAGTGATTTGAAAATTTTGCGAAAGGAGATCTGTCAGATTGTAGACTTCACGTTCCAAAAACTCTGAGCCCTCATTGTATTATTCTCAGAATCAGCATTCATCTCTGATAGCTTTTCACAAGTTTATTTTATATTTTATAATTTCTCATTCTTTCACACCTGGGTCCCCTTCAGGATGGAAAAAAAAATTTTGTCTTGATTTTAGTAAAAGCACTACTTGTTCGATAGAGTTCAATGTCCTGATTAAAAATATCGCTTTTTTTTAAAAAAAGGTTTCTTGGATAATCGAGAACATCTGAATTACTTTTTCGACGCCCTAAAAAATAGTTTTTGACTTGAGAGTTCATCAAAATCTATTTTTGGTCGAAAAAGTTAGACTCATTCGACGCAGAATTCTTTCCTCTATTAGAATTTATAAGAAGATCTAAGTCATTCAATTTTTGCGAAACGATAATCCACGAATACCACCCCGATTGAGTTATATTGTGACAGCACATGCGAATGCATCAGCGAGATGATTTTTGTCAACTATGTTATTCAATGTGTTATTTCTGATGACACCATTTTGAATTTCAAATTCAATATTTAGTAAAGTACTTGTGCTATACCTACTATACTTGGGAGCCATTTTGGAGTAGTATTCGATGACTGCCAAACGAAAGATAGTGAATTTGATTTGAAAAAATACCATATTTGAAATAATGACAAGAAACTGAGTTTATCTATATATGTTTCAAATAGTTTCTTAAAACTTTTTCTCAGGCAAGTTTTTCAGCTCTGGTCCTCCTCAGGGATTTTGAGAAGAATGAACTTCACCCAAACAACTATTTTAAAATATAGACAGTTCTGATCTTGCTATAAGATGGAATTATAAAAGTCTGGAACTACGTTTTCATATAGAAAAGGATTTAATATGAAATTCTTTTTTTTCAAAGTCCCTAAGAAGGACCGGGGCTGATAAATTTACCTAGAAATATTTTTAGAAACGATTTGAAACACTATGTGTCAGCTCAGATTTTTGTGTTGATTTCAAATATGGCGTTTTTTCAAATCAAAACTACTATCTTCTATTTGAAAGTCATCGAATACTAGTCAAAAATGGCTTTCAAGTATAGTGGATATATCACAAACTTTTTACTAGACATTGCATTTAAAGTTCAAAATAGTATCATCAGAAAGAACAAGTTGAAGTACATATTCAGTAAAATAATCTCACTGGTGCATTCGTACAATGAAACTTCATAAAGGCAGACTAATCGATATCTGCAATAATGTGATCTAATTGGGGCGGTGGTATTCGGGGATGATCGTTTCGAAAAAAATCGAATGACTTAGATCTTCTTATAAATTCTAATAGAGGAAAGAATTCTGCTTCGAATGTGCCTAACTTTTTCGACCAGAAATAGATTTCAATGAACTTTCAGGTCAAAAACTGTTTTTTAGGGCTTCCAAAAAGTAATTCAGATGTTCTTGATTATCCAAGAAACCTTTTTTAAAACAAGCGATATTTTTAATCAGGACATTGAACTCTATCGAACAAGAAGTGCTTTTACTAAAATCAAGACAACATTTTTTTTTCCATCTGAAGGGGACCCAGGTGTGAAAGAATGAGAAATTATAAAATATAAAATAAACTTGTGAAAAGCTATCAGAGATGAATGCTGATTCTGAGGATAATACAATTAGAGTTCAGATTTTTTGAAACACTAAGTCTATAATCTGGTACATCTCCTTTGATTGAAAATGTAGTGTTATGAATTTTTTTGAGTTTTTTGAAATATTTGATACATAATTGGGTTAATCTAAAAACTCAGCTCTTTCCTCATTGATCTATTGTATATAATGTACATTTTGTTGACTCTATCGAATTTTATCATATGTACCCCACAGGTATCCTCTGGATCCTTTGTATTCTCGCTGTATCCCGGATAGACGAAATCCGCTTTTTCTCCTTGAAACGATTACTCTATTAGTGTCGTGATTAAGAGATGGATATGACTAATCTAAGCTTTGATTCGAATAATATAACGTGAGAAACCTTAAGAATGAATGATGTACATGTATCAACTGGTCCAGTCCGGACTGAATGTTTAGAAGAGCAGGAGTACTGGTTGCAGTCCTGATTCGTCATATACAGTTGAATACTTATAACATCTACACTGGGGAAGGTCTTGACTGATCATTCAACGGTGTCTTGAAGAAAGATCAAAACAGAAACTATGAAACTCATTGGCCGTATCATGCTCATCTGACTAGGCTTAATCCATGTTTTCTAGTCTTAATAGTAAAATCGTACTTCACTCAGAAAACTTCAGCGACTACTAAAATGATAACAAATGGATAAAACTCTTTATTTAATTCAGACTAGCTGGCGTTTCGATAAGCCCTAATCTAGCTTTGATTATTTTGAACTTACACTATGACGTTCCTGGAATTATTTTCATTATTCGAACTTTACTTGAAGCAAACGAAGCGATAAACCAACTCTTAAGTGCTGTTTTTCCAAGTGTTTATGTGACTGAAACTACATTCGAGCTATCTGGTCAGCTAGAATTCATTATAATATGCTTATCAGATTTTATCAACTCATTTACAAATCAACTTGAATTATCACGACAAATTGAATAATTATTTAGCATTGTAGTTTTTCCTTGATCTACGTATATTTTCCCTACTGTGTATAGGATATATCTCACATAGGCATGAGAGCTACAAAAGCGAATATAATTTGAGAAATAGAATAAATACTCAATTAATCAATGGAGCTCATGTGAGACAAACTATTAATGAATCTAGAAAGTTGATATACATCTGTAGTTCTATAAAGCTTTTCGTTCATTAATAGCTAATACGACATAAAAAGAACATTCTAGAAAATATAAAACTGAAATGCACTAAAAAAGCTGTTAGAGAAATCCCTGCGGCATTAAAATGTGAAACACGATGTAGCTGCTGTTGCCAATCTTCCAAAAACTGTTCCTTTTTATGCATATTGGGGCACATTTCTTCATCATGGCTTACTTTACATTATAGAGCTTGAACAGAACAATAATCCATATATGCTCCAATTATACGTTAGTTATGCATTAACTCTGATATTTCCTTGAAGTTTTCTTTCACAGTCTATGATGACTCCTGGAGCTTGTCTGTCACGATCTGTGATGATTCCAAATCTTGTCTGTCACGATCTGTGATCGGTCACGTGAGTGTCTGTAACGGTCTGTGGGGGAGGGGGATGGATGCAAATTTCTACCACTAAACGCTTCAACACTTGTTTCAGATGGTGTTTCACAAAAAAAATTTATATCGTTAATATAGTGATCAAGACCTAGCTATGACTATCCGATGATTTGATTCGGCTGTTAAAAGGTATGAAAAATGAAGAATAACTCATGCCAGTATACACATCGATTCATTTTATCTACTTAGCGACTCTCTTAGCACTTCATTCATGAAATATTTTGACCTATGGCACTCGAAAGCTTCTATTTGATGCAAAGAAAAAAAATTTTGTGCTAAATATTTTATAATATAAAGCAAATTTATTAGAGTGAAAATAGAAATATCTCATTTTGGCATGCAATACATAGATATTGTTGAGCTCAAAATTGGCAAATTATCACTGGAGGAATTCATCAGCAGACAGTGTCTCATACAAAAAAGCTACTCAATTCATGAATAAGTATTTCTGCGCAGTGAACATTTTTATTTCTTTTCAAGTTCAATAGAAAAAGACACGTTTACCAAAAAAGGAGTTTGATCACGGCCTATGACCCCTGAAGTTTAGTGAAATGCAAGCAAGTCGAAAATAACAGCTCATAGTATTTCCTAAATAGCTCTTACATGAGACACAATTTACTATCAAGACTTGTTTATTACGCTAAGAAATATTCACATTTCGATTTCTTGACTTACGCAATAAGCAGAAGTTGAGGAATTCTATATTCTTTAAATATTTGGCTACATCGTTGATCAAACTTTAGATTTGAATATTATACCAGAAAAAAATTGTAATGTTCTATTTCTTTGACTTTTGCTACTAATTTAAGTTTTGACAGTTGAACAGTGTAAATATTAGTAGAAACGCATACAAAAACTTATGAAACGTAAAGCTGCTTACCTGGTTTTGCCCTACGTGAAATAACGTGTCGTGTCCGTAATAAAGTATTTAGTGATGAATCAATACCTGGAATATGAAAAGAATGATTAAAACGAGCAGTCGTTTCTCAGAGTGCTTTTTGCAAGAAACTTGCTCATTAATCTGAAAAATCTGCTTGAAAATAATCAACATACAAAAAAAATTGCTTTACGAGCATCATGACTCAAGAAGGAGGACCCACGGACACTACTTATATTAGAAGCTTTCAATGTAAAAAATGGATCTAATTGATGAATTAAGTCGCGTGGCAGAAGACTTATGTCATCTGTAAATCTTTCAGTCGGAGCTCATCTCCGTGGTTGATGGTCAATAATCTGAACGAAAAATGCATCGTAGCAATTTTATATTTAGTCGAAAGGTGTTTTATTGATCGTTATCTGTATAAAGCTGAAGTTCCTAATCTTATAATACAGCTCTTTCGGAGAATAAACGTGAAACTTCAGGATATGCAATTAAATATTCAAAGGTCTGAAAAAAGCAAAGTTTTCGGCACAGTATGTACTATGCCAACATATTCAATCATTCAAATGCTAGTTTACATCGTAAAAGATAGTTTTAGCGCTGAAATTATGTATATATTATTAAAACTATGGTACACTAGATTCTGACAATAGAATTCAAAATAGCTATTGATTATACGTAAAATAATATTACGTTTTATTCCGCTAGAAGAGCGTACAATTGAACTTTGTATTCGACTTCTCAAAACTTGAACAATAGCATACATACTAAAGATTGAATGATTCTCTCTCCTTTCATGAAAAAACTACAGCTGTGTCTTAATATTTTCTGGTTTAAGTCAAATCAGTGATATTTTGTTCTGGAACTAATTAGAACTTCGATTTCTATGAACTCTGTAAATTGCCAACGGTTTAGACTTAGTCATGTGTATTATCATGCATTTCTCATTGAAATAATCTGTACAAATTAATGTTCAATACCATGAAAAGTGAAACTTGCTCATGAACAATCACAGCTCTAAGATTGGGGGTGATCAACTTACATTTACGAAAATTTATTAAATAGAGAAAAATTAATTGATGGAAATGTAAATTTAAAATAAATTAACAGGAGAATGCCACCCCTATTTAAGATAAGTGAACTATCATTAAAATTGCCAAAAAAAGTGATATAGTTATCATTTTAAGTCTTCATTCGTTCAATTCTGTATGAAAGAGATATGTAGAACAAAGAGGTAATTACTGACTCTCAGACCTTATAATGCATGACTTCATCAGTCCTTAAAAACTACTTAACTAACCATTGTTAGAGAAAAGAGATTTCGGATAGTGAGAATCACCCTTTTTGATACAAAAAAAAAAGAAATTTACTGATGTTATAAGCTAGTTTCAACAGAGTCTTTTTCAAAACTTACTAACAGATGGTAATTATCACAATACCGCAAAAAGATCTCATGCTTCTTGAGAACTGACTATTTTTGAACTGCGTAATGCAAAAATGGCTTTGTAACAATCAAAACTCTCTTAAACAAGCTCAATCCTTCTAACCGTTTTCAATACAGTCTGTATTATATATAATTCACGCGCTATTTTGATCGGGATTTCTTTCCTATACTTTTCTGTTATTGACAAACTCAACTTTTCATCGCTTCTATTCTCTCGTAGTAGTTTTGAACTTTTTCCCATAATGGCTTTATATAAAACAGGGTCTACTATTTAGCTCAAAGAAAAAGTCGACAAACCTTGCTGATCACCAGCCATAGCGTTAGCATTAATATTTTTCAGGCATACACAAACAAAAAAGACTATGGCTGCCCTGTGACGTTCACGACGACGTAAACCAACCAATACCTCACAGGCCGATACACTTGATTTTGTAAACATTTCTGAAATAAAAGCACAGAAAAGATGCAGTATTCATTTCTTGATATTAAAAAGCCAGTATTGTCAAACTTGAAACTTGAATTCAATTATTAAAAAGCTATTTCAAACAATCAATTATTCAATTATATAGAATAATTGAAGTTCAATTGTTCAAGTATTCAATTATTCATCTAAGGAACAGTTGAAGTTCAACTGTATAAGTATTCAATTATTCAATTATGTCTTTCCTTGGTACCCGCACCTGCTGCGATGATGTGGATGTGTGTTTGTGCTTGTGCTTGTTATATATTCCCTCAGTACTTTCGTGGCACCGGTAGCTGCAAATAATTGAATAGTTGAACTTCAACTATTCGTTGAATGAACAATTGAATAGTAGAAGTTCAACTATTCAATTATTTATTTCAGGAATACTTCAAGGTCAACTATTCAATTAGTTATTTCAGGAATAGTTCAAGTTCAACTATTTCATTATTTATATCAGAAGTAGTCGATGTTCAATCATTCAACTATTCAATTATTTATTTCAGGAATAGCTGCAGTTCAACTATTCAAGTATGCAGGTGTTCATTTATGGAATAGTTGAAGTCCAACTATTCAACTATTCAATTATTCATTTAAGGAATAGTAAGTTCAATTATTCAACCATTGAACTATTCAGCTGAGGAATAGTTGAAGTTCAACTATTTAAGTATTCAACTATTCAATCATTTCTTTTCTTGGCGCCCACACCTGCTACGATGATGTGTATGTGCTTGTGCATGTTCTCTAGCCCCTCAATCCTTTCTTGGCACCCACACCAGCGGCGAATAGTTGAATAGTTAAACTTCAACTATCGCAAAATTGAATATTTGGATAGTTGAATAATTGAACTTCAACTCTTCTTAAATAAATAATTGAATAGTTGAATACTTTAACTTCAGCTGTTCCTTAAATGAATAATTGAGTAGTTGAACTTCAACTATGCCTGAAATGAATAATTGAATACTCGAACTCAAGTTTCAGGTTTCACATATATGATTTTTACGTGTTATTGCACAAGTAACACTCGTCGCTTCGACTCGCTTAGCCCTCGACTGAACAAGATATCATATTCAATTTTTCACAGACCATGTAGCAATAGAAGTTCACAAAAATTATACGAAAACGCAGAGTACTTTTTGAAAATTCTACTAGAAATTTGTACACATTCTAGAACATTCCTCGATAATGCTGTTTACTATAGAGTTCTCTAGGAAAATAGAAGTTCAGTCGAACCCCTAGCTGAAAATAAAACATATGATATCTGATCTCTAATCGAAATCTGATATATACAACAAGCTCTTATTCAAAGTAGTGATAAGACTAGACAGGTAATTTGAATATATCAATATACATTCAGATACTTGAATTAATACAAAGAAAAGCATATACCAAAAGAAACATTCTTTTATTTCATTCATGTTCACTACCGATGCAGCGAATATAAATTCTTTCAGTAATACTTTTATTCTGACGAACTATTCAGTTATTTTGTCCAAACATAAAAACCGGTTCTCATCCTTGACTTGACATAGTTTTTTTCAACTTTTTGTTTCTGATATTTCTTATTCAGACCCATTTGACTTCGACTATTGACTTTTATTCAATGAATCCCAACACTTCGAAGCAGCACTTCTGGAGATAACCCAGTGCAGCAGCTAGTCACTCGTCGGTGCCTCTTCGGGGCGCCACTCGCGGCTAATTGCTGCCAGATCTACTCCCATCTTTTCATAACACTATCCCTCTGTATTTTAAATTCACCTGGTCCAGAATTTACAATTTCAAAACTTCGTTAGTCTAAAGCGTTAGAATTATCGATAGGAATTTTCAAACAAAAGTTTTCTCATGAATTATTTCTCATTTCCGCAATTTGATTGTAGAACTGAGAAACCAGAATATTCTTTGAGGTTCTCATTAAGAAAATCTTAGTGCACTATTCTTCAAAATGTCTAACCGATACAAAGATCTTTAGTGAGATCAGTCTGTAGTATGCTTGCAATGTTAACGATTAACAGTTCATTGGTTCCCTTTTGGGGTACCAGCCACGGCTAAGTCCTACTTTTACATAAGTGCACTTGAACGACAGACTCTTATTGTCCATGTAATACAACAGCTACGATATCATTCACATATGCCTTTTCAAAACTATTTTCTTTGAATAACAGTAGCTAGATATTGCACATATCAGAATTTCCGAAAACATACCAGGATAAAAGTATCACTTTTTATAATAGTAATTATAGCATATGACAAATTGATGCCAGGTCTCAATGTTAGACTCATGCCTATCCGTGTATATATTTCCGCAGATGATAGATTTAAAAACACGAAAGAACCTTTCTTATAAGTATCAAACACGACCAAATTCAATAGCTTATTCACTCTTATCGCGTACATTTAACTAATAAATAGTCAAAAACCATTCCATAGTAACTACAAATGACTCTCTTAATTGATAAATATTTTCATAAGACGAAAACAAACATACTATTTCCAATTATTCTCTTCTTTTTCATACATTTATGCAAAACCGAAAAAGACATACTGTTTTAGCTGATCATCTACTTCAGCAAATGCACATTCTAAATCCACAAAAAAATATACGAACCGAAAAACTAATTCTTTTCCTTTCAAGTTTGTTTTCGATGGAGTGAATTTAACTGTTTTAATGATGTTTTCCATCCATACATTGTCACTATATTCTATTCTTCGAGAAAAACTGGTCTTAGGATGCATACAAAAATATTTCTCCTTTTTTATCACTTTGAGTCCCTTTTGAAACTCATCAGATCTAACCCCTTCACATTCTCTTGTTAAATCTTTTTAATTTAACGCCCTTCAAAAAGCAACTGTCGAGTGCACCAGCTAGTCGCTTATCGTCGCCCCTTTGGGGCGCCACTCGCGACTAGCTGCTGCAACCTCTGATCTTCTTCTCCCATAAGATAGTTCTTTTCGTTTAAACCCGGTTAAATGCCAGATTGCTCTTACTTAGAATATTAGATTTATAACACCATCGCTCCACATGAGCAGCTCCGGACCAACAGTTTCCTGTTATTTATTCCTAATTTCTTTAACCCAATGGTTTAGCCAATACGATAAAATTTTATTAGGGCTTCTGGTTTGGAGAAACTTAGTTGATTATTCTTGATAAATGCAGGTTTCGCGTAGATCTTTTGCTAAACAACATCAGAATACGTTCGCAATTTTAGCGACCACTAGTTCGCCAACATTTCTCTCAGGCCTTGCTCATAGTCCCTTGTTGCATTCTTGGAATACATTAAGACAATCATTGGTTATTCAGCATTTATCCTACAGGCCGTAACTTCATTTACAGAATTCTTTTAATGCTACTTCTCTCGACTTAAGCAGAGTGCACTCAAAAAAAGTCACTTAACTCACAAACCACTATGAATAAACAGAAATCCCATAATGTCGCACACATTAGACTGAGTGCCAATGGTTTGCAAACACTGTTTCATCACACCACGGCTTACTGAAACACTCAACCCATTAGATCACACTCTGATTCATGTCTACAACGATACTATGAAGAGGCTACCGAAATTAAACAGCAATTACAAACTCCAACTACGCAGAAGGATTTTCCATACTTCGGGTTTCCATTTTTTCAAATGCCTTTTGCTTTAAAAAAATTGACTTTTCCTTAGGCAATAATTCAGATAAAAAAGTATGATTTGTCTCATACAAAAAACTACTTGAGTTTTTGAACAGCTGACTTGAAATTCGGGTTCTCCGACCTGGATTTGCTTTCGTCAACCTTTATAAAATATCGTTATTTTCTCAAAAAACCCTTTTCTTGACCCTAAAACTCAATTCAAAATTTTGAAAAACTAACTTCAGATTCGGATTCTCCGATCCCGATTTACTTTCGTCAACGTTTAGAGGAAAGAATTTTAAATGGATGCTTTTTTAACCCTGATGTTTTTTTGACCCCGATGTAGGCACACAGACATACACACACACAAGCTATTTTTTTTCATATGACCCTCCCTACAGTCGAGGGAATTACTCTTTAACTAATATCATAATAATGAAATTTCAACAATTTGTTCGTCTCCTCTCTTTCTTTTTCATCTTTCTTTCTCGACTCTACCAACGCTTTGTTCTTTCATGCATATTAGAATGTAAAAAAATAACAATGGTAGAACAGAAAAAAATACAGAAAGAGGTTCAGGAGATTTTTATCCTATCAAACGCTCACAATGGACACGTTGGTTATTCACAAACAATTGGATTCGTTGGATCCATTGATTGAATCATTTGTTTGTGAACACTATACAAGTGTGACTTAACTTTTTCCTTTTTATCTATTTTGAAAATAAACAAGAAAAGAGACATGCACACAAAACAAACAAGGCACGTGCCTTGATGTGTAATGTCTGTATGCATGACTAAGTGCTAGAACGCACAAAGAAAAAACAAAGACAAAAAAGAATACACGTGGATGATATTATGATTTAATGTTGTCGTTTAATTATATACAAAAACACTTCTTATCGAAGTTTTATTATTATGTTATTACTTGAAGAGTAATCAAATAGCATGCAATAACAGGAGCATTTCTACTATCACTACATGAAATCAAAACAATTTCTTCAAGCTTTATTTACGGAAATACAACACCTCTAACATTCGTCTCCGATCAATCTAACTACTACATGATATACAACTGAAGCAAGCATATAATGAAGACAAAATCAAAATACATACCTTGGCTATGTTTACCAGTGCGCGAAGTTTCAGCAACCACGATGCGAATGACGCTTTATCATGACGATGCTGTTAAAGTGTGAAATACTAAAGCAAAATCATCCCTTTATATACATCCAGAAATCTGCTTGATCGTTGTGCATTGATCCGTATACATGAATCATCAGCGAATGAAGTTGAAAAAAGTACGTTGATTTTTTTCTTACCAACGTTTTTTTGACCCCAATTTTTTTCTCTAATCAAGCTTTTTTTCTATCAATATCTACTATTATTTTGCTTGTTCTCTACCTCGTTGTCCGCGAAGCTTAATCGATGCGCATATACAAAAAAAAAAAATCGCCTACACAATTTATCGTTTCATCACTCAACCATAAGTGAAGCATAATCATCATATTGATACAACAATTATTTCAAATTTCACGACCCGAAGCGAACTAAAACGGAATCATCTTACCAATGAAAAAAGTCTTTTGCATTTCATGATAGAAAACAAACAAAACTCTAACAGTCATAGTTGAGAAGCATTAATTGATATCTTATGACCAGAAGTACATTAAAAACTATAATCATGGTAGAGAAGCATTATTTTGAATTGTATGACTTGATGTGGAACCAAATGTTATCATCGCACTTCAGCGGGATTATTTATAATCTTATGAACAAAAGTCTATTCAACATTATCATGATATTATAGAATCTCCTTTTGAAGATACATCACTAGAAGTCGATTAATAACATATCATCGTGCTTCAGAAGTATCATTTTATATTTAATTGAACGATGTAGACTAAAACACAAGGAACGTACTAACAAACCGATAGTTTCGAATTCAATGACATGTAGTGGATCATAACGCAACTAACGTATTTATCAAAATATTATTTCCACTTTCATTATTCACAGTCGAATAAAAACAAATGCTCGCACTCATGAAAGAATTCTTTGGAATATTATGCCCTGACATGCATCGAAAATTAAGCATCAAAAACCTCACACTACAATTCCCAACATTTAAGCAAACTAGATAAAAAAAACATAACATTCAACCATTAAATTATTATTTAAACATTAAAACCCAAAAAAGAATGAAACAAAATCGTACGTAATCACCTATTATTAAGTATATTATGACCCAAAGTGGATTGACAATGAATCATCGTCCTTGGTAAAGTTTCACTCACAGTTTCTTTACCTAAATTAATTTCAAAACAACGTTTTTTTTACGACTTTTGGCATTTTTCATAATTTTACCACCTCAAAGGTCAAAAAACATGGGATCCTATTAAAAAAAACATTCTTTCGACTATTACGAACTGACATGCATTGAAAATGAATCATCAAAAACGTTGAAGTATTAAAATCAGAATATTATCACCGAACTGGATTAAAAAGAATTCTTCCTAACGAATACAATATTATTCTAGGTTTCTAGCCCAAAAATGCAGTGAAAATATGATCGTACTCAATCAAACATTATTTAGAATATAGTCATCTAATATTCATGCAAAATCAACCACCAAAGGTCTTAAACTGTAATTCCCAACTTTTCAACAAACTAGAAAAAAAGGATTACATCCAATCATTGAACGATTATTTAATAGTTAAAACCGGCAAAAGAGTGAATAAAACCGTACGCAGTCACGTATTATTGAGTATATTATGACCCAAGGTAACTTGAAAATGAAACATGGTTGTTGGTAATGTTTTTCTCACAACTTCTTCATGTAAGACAATTTAAACACATTTCTGTTACTACTTTACGTATTTTTCAGAATTTTATGACCTGAAGTGGATCAAGAAGACAGTATCCTACTCAAAAAATACACTCTTGGGAATATTATGGACTGAGATGTATCGAAAATTAACGATCAAAAGCGTTAAACTATTAGTCCCAATGTTTTCCACGTACTGGATGAAAAAGAATTCATTCTAACGATTAGAAAATCATTTCAACTTTCGAACTCAAGAATGCAAGCAGAGCACCATCGTACTCAGTCAAACATTATTTCGAATATACTGCACTGATATGCATTACAAATCAATCATCAAAGTTGTTAAACTCTTCAGAATTTTTTCAGCCAAGCAAATCAAAAACAACTTTTTTTAGCGATTAAATATTGTTTAAATTAAAAACCCAAAATAGAATTAAAAAGCCGTACTCAATGATGTATTATTGAATATATTATGACCCAAGTTGGATTGAAAATGAATCATCGTGCTTGGTAAAGTTTTATTCAGAATTTCTTCACGTTGTTCCATTTGAAAGCGATTCTTGCAATACTTTAGGTTGTTCTAGAATTTTACAACGTCAAACTGATCAAACAGGCGGCACCATACTCAACAACATAATATTTAGAACACAATGATCTGGGATGCATTGAAAATTAATAATCAAAAGCTTTGAACTATTATTCCGAATATATTCACTTAACTAGAAAGAAAAGCAATTATTCTAACGATTAAACTAGTATTCCTACTTTCCAACACAAAAAGGCACTCAAAAATATCATCCTACTGAATCAAACATCACTAGATATGTATATAATTAACTGATATGCATTGAAAATTAATGACCAAAAGCGTTAAATCATGATTCCCGATGTTTTCGCTGCACTAGATGAAAAAGAACTAATTTGAACAATTAAAATATTATTTCAAATTTATAACTGAGAATCGAAGAAAAAACTGTAGCAATCACATACTATTGAATATATGATGATTCAACGTGGATTGAAAATTAATCGACGTGCTAACTAAAGTTTTATTCACAACTTCTTGACCCAAGTTAATTTGAAAACAATTCCTGAACTACTTTAGGTATTATATGAGAAGCGTACCACGTGAAACGCATCGAAAAGACACTATCGTACTCCAAAGAACATTCTTTGGAATATTATAAATTATGATGCATTGAAAATCAATGATGAAAAGCCTTGAAGTATTGTTTCGAATGTTTTCACCGTACCGGATGAAAAAGGATTCATTCTAACGATCAAAATATCATTTGAATTTTCAAACTGAAAAATGCAATCAAAGCATCATCGTACTTAGTGAAACATTATTTTCGACATACTGAACTCATATGTATTGAAAATCAATCACGAAAAGGCTCAAACTATGATTTGGAACTTTTTCACAAAACTAGAGTAAAATTCAGTTATTCTGACGATTAAAATACTATTTCAAATTTATAACCGAAAATAGAATAAAAAAAATCGTACGCAGTTACGTATTATGGAGTATGTTATGGCCCAAGCTGGATTGAAAACGAATCATCGTGCTTGGTAAAGTTTTATTCATAACTTCTTTACGGAAGTCAATTTTAAAAGAATTATTTTATTACTTTAGGTATTTTTCAGATTTACAATTAACGTAACAAGTCTTATAGAAAAAGCAAGAAATATACGAATTAAAACAACGAGCAACAATAACAAAAAGAAAATCTCAAAATAAATATGAGATCAACAATGTTATTAATATTTCAAATATTCTATTGAGCGAAAAACATACAAAGATTATCAAAAAATTTAAAGTTCGTCCCAACTGCTACATCAATGAACATGATAAGTAATATTGTGAACTGGGAAAAATCATTATTTTCACCACCTTCAATTATGAAGAATGCAGCGATATCAGAAATTTCCACATTCATACAAAACATGAATAAAGAAGAAAAAAAGTTACTTCATAAAATTAAATCAATTGAAAATATCATAATCGTTCAAACAGACAAATGTGAAAAAATTGTGATTATGGATAAAAATCGATTATATCACCGAATTAGCAAAAAAGCCACAAAATTATTTAATAAAGACAAAATTACATTAAATACAAATAGAGGTATAATCCGTGTGGCTGAGCCGCCGCCGTTGTGACAGTAGAAATTTTAAAAATTTTTAAGCCGTCGCCGCTGAGGTAATTTAATTGCAGCCGCTGCGCCGCCGATGGTATCCAAAATTTTTACATTTATGAGCCGCCGCCGCCGCCGATACCTATCATAGAAATCGATATTTTTTTAAGCATATTTTCCTCAACTCTGCATTGGTTAGAAATTTTAACAAATGATTTCAGTTGTTGATATCTTTTTTATATTATATATATATAAAGAAGAGACGAGCATTATCGATTTTGAATAACAAAACAAAATAAAACAACAAACTAACTTTTATCCATTAGGTGCTTTTATTTATTTATTAATAATCGTGGTCGTATTGGTTTTTTACGTATTAATATTCTTGGTGGTTGTATTGATATTTCACTTATTAATAATCTTGGTTGTATTTCTTATAAAAAATTTCATGATTTTCTATTTATTAACGGTTTTGGTATACTTTTTTTCATTTGTCAATAATTTCACTGGTATTTTTGCAATATTAGTAAATTAGTCGATGCTTTTTATTTTTTAATAATTTCGGTGTTTATTTGTGTCTGTTTTTAGGTTCGTCTTTCAATCGACATGTCGATTATTAATAGTTTAAAGAAAAATGTTTTTTTTTAACATAAAACCACCTAATGTACCAAAACCATTATTTGTTTGGAATTATTTTGGCCACTTGTACAAAAAAAAACCAAATGAACCGTTAGATACTGAACGAGTTTATTGTAATATTTGTCTTGAAAAATTAAAAAATGAACAACCTAATGTTAGTTTTGCTTCAGTTAAAAGCTGATTGGCATTTACAGGTATACAAGTGGTACGGGAAATATGAAAAATCATTTGTTAGCAATGCACCATGTAACAGAATTACAACAAAAAAAAACAACAAATCAACATATTCTTTCCATGTTTTCTCGAGATCGTTGTACAACAAAATCTTTACAATTAAAGCAACATTAATGTGTTGTAGAGATCTTCTACCATTTTCTATTGTTGAGAATGAAGGTAAGAACTTTTCTATGATATTTTTATACGTCCATTAATTTTGTTCGTGCTTAGGTTTTGAAGATTTTTTGATTTCTAACAAAGTCATTAGTTCAAAATCTGAAATTCCATCACGCACCACATTATCACCTGTTAATCTCAATAAAATATATGATGTTTGTTATCAAAAAACAAAAGAATTATTAAAATCATAAATAAGATTTCCTACAATAACACGTGATATGGGGTGCGACAAATATAAGCATAGTTCATATATTTGTTTCGCTATACATTTTCTTGATACAAATTTACAATATCACCATTATAGTGTGAAAACACAGCCATTTGATGAATCACTTACAGGTGAAGCTATAAAAGATCCTTTTCTAGTTGTTTTACATGAATTTGGTTTAAATTCGAATAATATAATTGTGGTGAAGTAAATTTTTTATGAAACATTTGTGCTATGTTTTGGTTTTTCTTCGCCTAGGTCTGTGATCAAGGCTCGAACATGCGTAAAGCATGGAAATTATTGAAGGTGATTCATACATTTTGTATTAGCCATGGTATTCATAATTGGTTGATGACAGATTGTTTTCCTGAAATGAACTTCGTACCAGATTTATTAGATAAAGTTCAAATGATCATTAATACACTTCGTTATCATCAACATGAACTTGAATGTGAATTTCTTCGATCAAATGAAATGATAAACAATGATTTATTATCAACAATAAATAAAGCTGGTGAAATTTTAGATGCTGATGTAGCCTCACCATATATTGATTTTGAAGATTTTGAAGCATTGAACGAGAATATGATAAATAATGATTTAGAAGAATCGTGATTATCCAATGATTTACAATGCAATTCTAAACAAATTCAATGTTCAACAAAGTTGAATTCTTTAATGTCAATGAACAAAACAGATCCAGATAGATTTCATACTTTAAAAAAACGTGTGTTAATTCGTTGGAATACGATTTTAATTATGTTTCGTTCATATATAGAAAACATCTGGTATTGAATTTTTGTTACGTCGATTAAAACATTTTGATTTAGTATTGTCAGTTGCTGAAAATCAAGTTATTTGTGATTTAGTTGAATTTCTTGGTTTACTGGAATCAGCATCAAAATCTTCTACAACTATGAATTTATACTTATTGCTACGAATGGTAAGTATTAAAATCGAACCATTAACTATCATGAATTAAGGTTAGCTAGAAATAAGTGTTCACCCTCAAGAAAGATATTTATAGTCATGAAACGCTTTTTCTTTTCGAAATAAAAAGCTGTATACCTGTTACGATATAAGTATATTGTAGCATTTAGTTGGAAATATATAATTAATTCATTCATGTTTATTATAGGAAATAGAATCTATGTTAAATATTACTGAAATGGAATCACCAGCTATTCGAGAATTAAAAATTTTGCTGTTCGAAAACCTGAACAAGAGATATCCGATGATTTCATTAAATATTTGTGCTTTTCTACTTGATCCATCACAATTAAAAAGTGATATTAGTCGTTATTTAACTCAAAATCAAACGAGAAAAGAGTTAACATTATTAGAGATGATTAAGAAGTTTAGAATTTATAATGTTCCACAAGAATTTACAACAGAAAGTATTTCAACACCTGCAATGTCTTCTCATTCAACTGCACGTACAACAACATGATCGTCTCATACGAAACGTAATTTATCGGTGGAAAATTTAAGCGACTCGGTATAAAATTTGAAAAAACTTCGTGAGAATTTAATTCAAAAGCACACACCAAGTACAATGCCGGCTGCTGATCCCATCATAAATGAGATCGAAAAATATTTGAAGCTGGATGTTAAATGTGATGATGTCCTTGCATTTTGGGAATTATCAAGCGACATGTTTTCTCATTTGAAACGTCTTGCTCAAATTGTCCTTGTTATTCCAGCTACATCTACACCGCTTGATTCTCAATGCTAAAAGAACAATGTTATTACCAGAGAATGTTGGTAAAATACAGATGATCCATGATAATTATAGCTTATTCAAACCGACCTAAGATTGTATTTTTTTTGTACATTTTTTTCTAGTAATTTACTTTTTTGAAGAATTTCTATTTTTTTCATCCATTGTCCATCTCAATATTATTTATATACTTTATTTATTAAGTCAAGATGTAAAATAAAGTTGTTTCACATATTTGTTTGAAAATATGAACGATAGGATATTGAAATTGACAGCCTTTTCTTGTTCACGAAACTATAATGCCTTTTTAACGTTGCAGCCGACGCCGCCAAGTAATGAAGGATCCGAAGCCACCGCCGCCGTCAGCAACAAAAAGATTTTATTTTTAAGTCGCCGCCGCTGAGTATTAAAAAAAAATAAAAAAATTTGGCGCCGCCGCCGGACAGCACCTCGACTTACACCTCTAAATACAAAATATCACTTAACGTGAAATGATGATTTACCAAAAATTCGTAGTCAAACGAAACTACATAGAACTAATGTACCAACAAGAATCGTAGCATGTTCAAGAAACACGATTATATCACCAATATCTCAATATCTATTGAATATATTAAAGAATTAAGATCAACATTAAAAGGTGTGGGAAATAATACATTTAATTTTGTTAAAGAAGTCTCCAATTTAAACATTGATCAATATGAAAAGCTAGCAAGCTTCAATATTCAAGACTTATTTACAAATATTCCTGTCACAAAAGCCATGGATATTACAATCAAAAAACTTGATGAAATGAATAAGTTGCAAAACTCATTACTCATCAAGACGGACATTAAAGATTCGTTTTACATTGCACTAAGAAACAGTTATTTTCAATTCAATGGAAAATATTACAAGCAAAACAAAAGTTTACCAATGCGTAACAAACTACAATCAATTTTAGCGCATATCTATATGGATTATTATTCAACAAAACACTTATATCAAGTGGACAAAAATAAAATTGGGCGATATATCAATGATATATTAATAATTACAACAATGAATGAACATGTATTAAAAAGTTATGTCAGTGAATTTGTCAAAAAAATGGCTACAAGAATAATACAAAATATAGAAGATCTTCAAGGACAGAAAGAAGATCTATTAATCCTTTCGGGGCGGGAGACACATATATGCGTCTTTCGTCCTGAAATAGTTCAAATCTAGGGATGCGAACTAATTATCATTTATGTACTTGACATTGTTCTATGATTTAGTGCCGACAACATATATATGAGCCGTATCAGCCTTTGAAAAGATCAATAATGCTGATGAGAAAGAAAAATTAATTCACTTAAATTAATTCCGTGTTTCATTGTTTTGCTTGACAAAAACAATCCCGTCTTGAAAGGGTTAAAATTGAATGCAATGTTATTAAATTATCATTATCCACCAGACGACATTGAAAAACTAATTAAACCAGCTTGTGAAAACATTAATTTAATTTCCTATGTTAACAATACAACAAATCAAAACAATATTAATCAAAAGCTCCATTACAGTTTATGTTTACCTTATGTTCCAAGATCAGAAGTGTTAAAAAGAAAATTAGAAAAGAAATTAAATATCAGACTATATTTCTCCTGTCCAAATAAATTACAATCATATTTCAATCAATCAATGAAATAAGCTGTGATTGTGGAAAACCATATATCGGTCAAACAAAAGTCGGAATTAAAAAACGTCTGAAATAACATTACAAATCAATTACTGATGATAAAGATGAAAAAATTAGAAATAATACACCATCATTATGATGTGAAATACCAATGTTTATTTCATGTTGATAAAGCATTTATTATAGAAGAAGATAAACAATGCTGGAAAAGAAGAATTAAAAAAATAGCTTATTCAATAAATAATCAGTCTAATAACAAACATGATGCATTTTATGAAGCTTGAACTCCAATGATTTATAAAGACAAACAATAAATTGAAAGAAAAAGCTTGTTAGCGCAGCCCCTTTGGGGCTGAAATTTGGAACTCACGTATATTCTTCAGCTTCATTATACTAATATGCAATATAAATATTATAAAATCACAAAGTTTTTAATTTTCTGACAGGCGCCCTTATTTTTCGTCTTATTTGTTGCTATTCGCTCAGTATGTTTCATTTTCAACACTACTTTTTTTCTTTAATTTTACATTTTTATTACAAGAAATATTGAATTATATGCCGAATGAAGCTGTTATATATACATTCCCTAGACTTTCAGTCTAGGATCTAGAAACGGAAATTCACCTGTGTCTGTCTGTCTGTAACACTTGGTACAAATGACCATTTTTGTGGTACAAAGTATCATAGTGATGGTGCAAGTGATCATTTTCGTGGTACAACGTGCCATAGTGATGGTACAAGTGACCATTTTCGTGGTACAAAAGTACCGCTTTGGTGGTACAGGGGACCATTTATCTGACACAATTGGCCATTTTCATTATACCAATGACCGTTTCTGTGGTTCAGTTCGCCATTTCCACGGCACAATCAATAATTTCTATGGCACAGTTGACCATTCTTATGGGTCAAATGAGCATGTCTGTGTCACAATTGGCCATTCCCGTATTAGAAACATCCATTACTTTGGCATAGATCACAATTTTTAGTCGTTATAATTAACTAAAGTATAAACTTTATCATATACATTAGCATCTTTCAATATTTTATCTAAAGTATTTGTATATATCTATAGTATGTAATATAGAACATGTTACAAAGATTAATAATTTCTTCTAAGCTCATCATTATACAGAATTCATTTTTATTTAAAAATATAAGGACATCATTGTCATCATTCCGTCAGTCTAGGGCCAAGTAAATCGACATTCAATGTCGATGAACGTTACTTGTGCATACGTTATTTCTGAATATTCTTCACAAAGGTAAAAATATAAATATTGAATGTGCTAACATCTAGCATGCTGATTCCTATTTCAGGTTGTCTGTTTCATTTTGGTCAGTGTGTATGGAGGCCGATTCAGAGGTATGGTCTAACAAAAAAGTATCATGATGATAAGTATTTTCATATAAATGTAAAGAAATTGATTGTACTAGCATTTGTTCCTGCTATAGACGTTGTGAAAGCATTTGAACTACTTGAAGGTGAATTCGATGACGACGCTGACGAATTTATGTATTATTTTGAAAAAAACATGGATTGAAGAGCGCAAGAGACAGGAGAATATTAGTAATTGGATTTCATTGCTTATTACTGAATCTTTGTTGAGGTGCTGGTCGAAAAAGACCACAATTTATTCATGAATTATGGAATATCTACGATCGCGTCGCAGTCGACTTACCTCGATCGAATAACGCAATCGAAGGTTGGCATAATGCCTTTGCAAATCATGTAATTATTTCCCATCGTACAATTCCCAAGTTGATCGACAAAATTTGTCGAGAGGAGTCAAAATTTGAAATTGATATCGAAGAAATCCGTCAAAGCCATGAACCAAAACGAAAAAAGCTTCCTATCGGAAACTTGACGAGAGGGTCAAACGGCTTGTTCAGTCATACAACAATAACGAATTAGCTCAATATTTAAGTGGTATGGCAGCTAATGTAAATTTGTAAATGACATCGTAAACAAAAATATTTATTTATTTAATTTTTCTTATCATTGAATTGTCTTCTTTTTGTTAATTGTCATATATGTCTTTACCATTTGGTCAAGAAAAAAAATCGTATAAATAGCTGATTATAAATATATAACTATACAGGTTGATTACGTTATTTTTGCTAGTTTTGTGTCGTTTGCTGTATTTATGCAATACATCGAATTTTTTTTATTTGAGCACAGTTGGATAGAGCATCAGCTCTTCTATCAAATCATATAATTTGTTTGTTAGTTTCTCTGGCTCTAGCCCAAAATTTTGATGAATCTCAAACAAGTATGAAAAAAAAATTTTTAGGGTTGTTGTCATGATTATTAACAGTTTTATTTTTCATATACAGACTGCTTGTATCATGCTTAATAGTATTCGCGATAACACGTGCGCATCACATATTGAACGTTTTTTTTCTTTCCTCTCGATGACAGTTATAG
>CAJNOP010000196.1:168117-195404 GCA_905250075.1 Rotaria sp. Silwood1
TTAATTTATAGCTATTTTCAATTTTCGTCGTCAACCAATGACAATTTTTGAAATTGATTTTACATTATCTGATTGTTATCGAGCTTTAGGTCCAGCTGGTATGAAAGTTTTCTTTGTATACGAAATAATTCATTAATTATTTCATTGCCTATCTTTGTTTCTATTTTTCTAGAAGGTTTTAATTTTGGTGTTGTATCATTTAAAATAGCAAATGAAAACGCATATCCAGTACTTGAGCAGATAAATTTTTTACGTCTTCATATATTCGAAACATTACTTTTTACATTATTTGTACGACCAATTCGAATTTCAAATCTTATGGTTGATAATGATGGTGATGATATTTTAGTTACTTTTACTTTACTTGATGCACCACCACGTACAGGACCTGTAGAAGTTCCCTTGCAGGAAAATTCGCTCACTACATCTATCCAACGTCTTCGTACGGTGATCGATGCGAATAACCTGAGTTTTCGAGTGAAATACGGCACCAACCAAACTATTTTACGAGCGCGAATCAATTCGCTTCAAGTCATCTATACGAGTTCTGATCAAAATGTTAGTCAATGTATTAATCAAACTTTTGTTACAACTCCAAAACCTGATGAATGTCTCGACACAACAACTCAACAAAATCAAAATCTTGATCAAGGCATCGACATAGTTTACAAGAGCTCAGGTCCATTAATTACTGGTTTCTGGGTTGGATTCATCGTTTTAGGCGTTTTGATCGGTATAGTTGGTGGCGTTTTTGTTTTGAAACGTTTCTTCAAACGGTGAAAAAAAAATTCAATGACATGGCAACAGCACCAAAACTAATGCTTTTGATTTATTTTTCTATATAGCTGAGTGTATTTTCTTTAAAAATAATTGCACAATAAAGATATTTCATAAACTAAATGATGGGCGATATTTTCTCTACAAGAGAGAGTGTTATCATTCTGTCATTGCTGAAACTATAGATCACGCGATCAAATGAATGACTCTTTCTTTTTATCACATGCTTATCGAGACCCTTTTTAGAATAGTAACTAAATATTTTTATTTATGCATTTAAACGTACCATGAAAGATCGACATTTATGAGTAGCTTCAAAGCGCAAATAGATATTAAAGTCGAGTTAAGCTAAAAAAATTTCAGTTCCGTTGATCATTGAACGAAATAAAGTAAGTTTTTCGCTATTTTTCATCTAGTTCGGCGTACTCTATCGAACTTTATTATCATATAACTAAGTTGCTCCTTATCTTCTATGGCTAACAAAAATAGTGATGCTTATTTTGGAAGGTAATAGTGATAAAGTAAAATCTTTATCATTGTAAGTTGATAAAAAATAAAAGATGTGTTGCCTATGTCTTACTCTGCCATATTTTTGTCTATGCGACTTGAAGACACATTTTGAATGCGTAATTCTTATCTGGTCTTCGTCGCAAATGTCGTCTTTTTTTTCTGAAACACCGGATAATTAATACTTCTTCAATTCAAGTCCGATAGGCAACCTCTTTTCTTGGTGACCACAACAGTGAGATTTTGAGATTTAGCCGTCTCCAGACAATATGATTTGTATCAATTGACTTCGAGGTAGTCTATTATCGATCATCAAACAAGGACAAATTGAGATATTGTATAACTTCCATGTGTCTAACTAAGTCACATATATGTAACTCAACGCACAAAGCAAAGTGAAGTATGATTGCTTGGTCGATAGACTATTGCAGTATATCTGTAATATGATACAGTTTTGTGGTAGAGTTTGCACCCCTACTAATAATGATCTACAGTACAATACATTTTGTTTTAGTGTATGTCAAATCGTGATAAGCAAGTGATGCTAGATAAAGCCAATAAAGGATGTTATTTAAATGAAAAAAAAACGATCTACATTAAAACTGAATAAAATGAGAAAGCAATATTTGGAAAAGTTCAATGTTTTTTGTTAAATCTATATGAAATATATCAAGCATGGGATGTATTCACTGCAGTTTGTAAATTTTGCATAGTTAAAGGTGTTTCTGGTTTCATCCTATCCGAGTTGATATTTTTAAAACTACCGCTAATGTTGGGAGAAACAGCAGGCGCTGATTTTTTGTCTAGAAGTTGAACGGCAGCAATTGCAATCAAGCCAAGCACTATGCCGACAATAAGCCCACCAATAATAGCACCGGCTTGAGCTGCTGACGTGTATTTTTCTTGCTTAATTCGTTGGCCATTAGTGTGAGAATTATTGACATTAGGAGCTTTGCAAATGGAAACATTGGTCTTAGAAACGTTGCAAATTGAAACATTGGCGTAAACCGTACTAGCATGAATCGACATAAATTGTTTGGAAACTTTGAGAGAATTGGGCTGTGCACTAAATACTAGTGATCTGTCAAAGCCTAGCAGTGTCATATTAAACGTGAATTGACCCGCATTGATTGCCATCTCGAGACGTTGTCGAGATGTTTCGGTCGATGGTTCGTTGTTGTTTGATAAGGGCACTGGACCAAGAAGAGTGAATAAAACATAGACACTATTGTCAAATCGAATGTGATCGAGTTCAATGTTGCTAATGTGCTTCATGGTGACCTGCATGCCATTCGCCAGAGCAAATGCCACATTTCTTTCGAGAGCACGTCTGTCCAAATGATTGCCATCTATTAGACTGTCATTGCTTGGCTTGAGTACGAAGCCAAGATGAAGATAGTCTAGGTTGAGTGAGCGATAACATATACTTGTATCGAAATCAGATAGTTTCAAGTCATGCGCCATTTCATAAAATTCATATTCAATATCTTCTGTAAGAATATTCAATGGCGATGGATTATTTGGATCTCGAAATCGATACATTTTTAAATATAAGCTTACAGGATAATCAAATTGTTTAGGTCGATCGCTTGGCGGACGAGCATACGGTGCACGCATGGACCAACCATATTCAATATTGGTGGCTGCCCATGTTTCACCTGTCGGCACACCCGTATCTAAATCAACCATAGCAGGAAAGTTATCTACTGATGTTGTTAATATTGTACATTTAATAGTATTGCCACGACATGCTGAAATGATGAAACGAAAAAAAGAAATTAAAGAGAAACTTTTAAAAAAATCTTCAGTATTTTTTCTTACATCGAAATCCATTATATTCCCAAGCATTTCGAGGTGGATTAAATATAAAATAAGCTTCATGCTTAACAAAAAATCGTATTGGATCAGAAATAGGACTAACATCTGGTACGTATACACCTGCATTGATTTTACAGCTACCAACACGTTGATCAATAATATAGGTTACATTATCAGAATAATCATGAATGATCGATTGAAAATCTTCAGAACCAGGTGGCATAAAATCATAACGTATACGTCTTGAACCACCATCACGACCTTGATCATAACGTAAATGAAATCGTTGCCAACGTGAAGAACGTGATGTTGAAGTATCAACACGAACAGAAAAACGATTTGGCCAACTAACACCAACATCTGTAAGTGATACTAAAGTTTGACCTGGACCACTAGCACAAAAAACACCTTTTGGTGGTGCTAATGCATCTGCTGTTTCCGTAATACCTGGCCGAAAAGAAAGAATATTAAATACTTCATCGAATTCAACTGCTTGTGTGCCATTTGGAAAGACAACTGAAGCACTAATTAATGCTTGGACAGGAATGGCATAATTTTCTATTGTACTACCCGGCATAACAACACCTTGCTGAGCGAACGTCCATATGCGTCGTGTTGTTTGAAAGTTTGTTTTGTCGATAATACAACTTTGCCACTTATCCACTGGAATTCCACGTATTATATCTTGACCAAGATATATTGGTGTAACTGGTCGATTTGGATTCGCACTTGAAAATAAAAGAAATTCATTCATTGGACGAATATGCGATGTGCCATTTGGGAATTTTATTGCTGATGCACCATCTAATAAATAAGAAAAAATAAGTACTTTAGAAAAATCATTAAAATCTTAATGAAAATATACCCATATCGATTTCTACTGGAATATCGCTCACAACACAAAAATTTCCTCCATAATAAGTTGACTTCTTCTTTATACCGTAGTAATAATACTCAACATCAATAAAACCCTTGTTATTCTTAACCATAATTAATTGATTAGCATCATAATCATAAATATATTGATACATAGTTATTTCGCTCGGCAAGATTATATTTAATGCATGCTTAATATCGACGCGCTCCAAGGCAAATTCAGCTTTGTTTGGAAATTTAGGTAGTGGTGGTGGAGGTATTGACGAAGGTGTAGGTGGTTGATTAATTGTGCATAACATTGGATCACCATTCCATTCGACAGGAGATATTGTCGTTGGATTTTGCGCATGATATTTAGAGATAAATAATAGTAGGAGAAAAACGAACCCATATTGTTGTCGCATTGTTATTTTAGTAAATGAATAAATGAAAATGATATGAAAGTGTTACTTGTATAGCTGTAAAATTTAAAAAAAAAATGATAAGATAAGAGAACTTTCAGATACACAATAAAGAAGGGATAGGCTGCTAAATAATTTTGTGTTGTTGTTTAAAGACAAAATAAAATAAATATTACTTGAGAATTCAAATGTTTTAAATAATATTTGACTTTAAAAGTTAGTTTTTATTCAGATCTAAGATTATTTCATCCTACTTTACGGTAACTTTCATAATCAAATTACAAGAAAAAGAAACTAAACAAAAAATCTTTTTGTTTAATTGTTTTGATATAGAGCATTAAAAACGTGTAGAGTATCGTTCATTATCAGATGAAATCTTGTACTAACAGAAATCTTTACTCGTAATTCTTGATCGAAACGACACATATCGACGAACAGTTGAATAAACAGAGTCAACAAGCGATGATGGCGTTATACAAGATATATGTGGATGTGGGTGTGGGTATGGGTGTAGAGTGTGTGTATCTGGACGTGAAGATGAATTATTACAAGCGTTGACAGACTATACTCATACCCCCACTCTCAACCACAGTTGACCGTCAGTTTATATCTTGGCCGTCGATTAACCCGCAGTTGGGCATCGGTCAACCGCGGTCTACCATCGGTCAACCACGATTAACTGGTGATTTTGATTAAAGCCACTGATTACCGGCAGTTTTCATGAAAAAAAAGACGATATGGGAGGCCTTCTGACCACTATAGTGTCATGCACGGGTATAACTTTTTGCATCCGAACCCGGGTTGGCACTTTTTTTATACCCAGACCCGACCGCCATATACTTGGACCCGGGTAGCTGTAATCAGTATCCGATCAAAATCGGGCAGAAACTAAAAGAAATCTGCAGATACTTTCACAGTCGAGATACAGATTTCAAATTTTTACTTTATATGAAAAAATGTATTGTTTGGTTTCTTTCATAAATGGCAGCAAGAAAAAAGATCATCTCGAATCCCATAAAAAGACGAATGAATAAAGCAATTTAGGATTCACTTGATGTCTTCTGTTTCTAAAATTCGATCAATTCCGCGAAGTATATGTTAGCTTGTTTGTGACGAAGATGGAATGAAACATACCTATATGAATGCTTTTCCCAAAACGAAAATACATGTTCACTTTTCTGACAGTTCATTTTCTTCTTCATTTATTTCATTACTTCATCATATGATTACTCAGCATCTGCAGATGAATTTTCATTATTATCGAATTCTTTTAGTACAACAATATTATTTTCGACTTCAGTGACCTATTCTCAAGTACAACAAGTTGCTCGATCATGATCAAATCGGTTTTCATTCTTATGCCTTCATATAAATATTGGGTGAGTCATAATGGTTGTAATATCTACTATTTTTCAAATATCTCAATACAGATCAATCCTATAAGCTTGATTTTTTTGTAAAAGATACACGATGAAATTTCTTTACAAGAATAGTAATGAGAAACTCTATTAATTTAGTTTGGTGATATTTTTATAAGGCTAAAAATGAAGTGCAGTGTGATCATGAAATGTCCCATTTTTCTGACGTAAGGATGCGAACTCTTTTTTACGATATTCATGATTCATTTTAGGGATATGCAGTTTTAGTTTATTGACCACCAACCCAATGTAGTCAGTGCATATTGAAGCCTTG
This sequence comes from Rotaria sp. Silwood1, assembly GCA_905250075.1. NCBI lineage: Eukaryota > Metazoa > Rotifera > Eurotatoria > Philodinida > Philodinidae > Rotaria > Rotaria sp. Silwood1. The sequence continues at coordinate 174,189 of CAJNOP010000196.1, forward strand.
AAAGACATCGCAACAAAAGGACATATTTTGATAGAATTTGTATTTCAACATTTACATAAACATTACACATCCCGAGCTTACTTAGGTCTACAGAATATGCATAGTCACGATTCGAAGACTATTTGTCGGTTACAGAGCTTCTCTTGTAAATTTATGTTGATATGTAGAAAAAAAATTGCTTTTAGTTTGTTATTTTATTTTATTCTTAAATAAACTCAAACAATCTTCTGCCTAAAACTTTTATTCAAGTAAATAAATATCAATCAAACTATAGGTATATTTATTAGTTTTACATTGATTATATGAATTGATTTTTTTTGGTATTGTTTTTCGTTAAATATTGAAATCGATAGAATTTATATTTTATATAGTTAGGTAAAGGATATGATTTTCTGTTAATATCCTTGAATATTTAGTTAAGAACAAGCTCGTTTTCTATAAGAGATATGTTAGTTCGATTTTTGATTGAAAATCACTATTATATAAGCTCATCTTTTTTTTTCAAAAATTACGGCATCTCATTTGACATGCTTAAATTTTGCCTCCCTAGAAAAAAAAAGAATACTTACAATCATATCTACTCTTGAAGTTCAACGATGGTTGATTCAAATATTTATTCTTCTAAGCACTTTTTGCTGCAAAATATTTGACATTTATGTTATGAATTATAAAACTATTTTATTTCTTCTAGATGTTGTGCATATTTACAAACGGTAAGCGTAAGTTTTCATAAAATTTAAAATAGTTCTTCTAAAATATGATTCTACTTAGTAAAAACAAAGCTATCTGAACAATGTGCAAGAAAGACAATGATTGAAGTTCTAATTATTTGAGATGAATCAACGTAAATAAATAAAAGATCGTCACTGTAACAATAAAATATCCAATAATTGAAATCAATGTCATTAATTGAATTCGTCTGTCTTCATTAGGCACTTAAATTGTGATAGATTCTGACATATCACACAAAACTATAGCTGCTAAAATACCCATAACTGTCTCGTCAATATGTGTTGTATAATCAGCATGGCCCGAACTATCAGCATTAAGAAATAGACTCAATATAAAGTATGGAATAACAAGAAGTGTTATAAGAAATTGAATAATAAATTGTCTTGAATATTTATAATAGTAAAAATTCATAGAATATTGCCGATAATACAGCGGAATAAAAGACCATACAACAGTCCCAAATGTCCCTACAGATACTAAAATATATCAAACATTTAGTGAATAAAAAATCATCATGCTTTACTTACTATTTTCAGATTTCAGAATGCATTCATAAGATCTCCACTAAAGCCAGCTAAAATATAACATATTCTCAATTTTTTTTATATCATATTTTCCTTTCTAAGTGAGCGAAAGAATTGATAAGGGAAAATAAACGACTGATATTGAGATTTAAGTCAGGCATTGTATATCTTGCTCTGCTTTAAAATAGAGTGGTTTCATACAAGGTACATATTTGCAATCCATTTTAATCCAGTCTCAGATGTTAGAAACTATTCCAAAATTGCAGAATAGTTCTTGGATTAGAATTCGGTAATTACAAGAGTTCAAACAATTATATTTAGGTGTTCTCTACAAATAAAAATATCTATTAAAGTTCAAAAAAAGTTGCCGTTTGACACACAAGTTTCGTCGAGGCTTATTTTCTAAGTTGCTGGAATGATTGGTTTAGAGCTATTTCCGAATATTAAAAAAAAAGCTCTGTGCATTCGGCAAGATTGGCACGTTCTCATAAGTGTTATTGAGTTGCATAAAAATGACATATTAACTTTTTGTCAACCAATCAATCAGTCATCTTCAGGGTTGTCGATTGAGGTAGGGAGCTTCCTTCAAAGATGCTGAGTCTTCCTTAAAAATGGAAAATAACTTAAAGGATTTCCACAGACTCAATACTTTCCAAAAAAAAGTTTCTTCGAATACAATATTTGTTCAAAAATTTCTCGGAACAGACGTTCACTTAAACGGGCAAATTCTGGTCTGTTAGCTTCGCCTGTACTGGAGATAGCTGCAACATTCGGTACTTGAATGAGGGTTGCTCGAAAATAAAAGTGCCAAGATGACTGAGATATAATGGTCTGAAGATGAAGATGATGTTTGATTTATAACGCCAGTGTCCGTCAACTAATGAAAAGCGAGTTGCTGCTTACGATCAGAGTTTTTCGTCGAACATATACATCTAAAATATTAACTCAATATCATACAAAATAATTGCACTTGTTGGAGAAGGGGGTGTAGACAATTTTGGTCAAATACTGTATATGTGCATATGCATGGTGATAGACTACTCGATAAGAAACGCACATGTGCTTTTGTTGTTTTTTTCTCTTTTTTGATAATGATCAAACGAAAAGGTAATAAAAATGCACTGTTTGCTCGATTCATGAATCATTTTAATAGCAAGCATTTCAACACAAAAAAAGCAACCAGCACAATTTGAAAAATGATGAATCAAGGTAAGATTTTACTGTTTGAAAGATTGTTTTCAAGACTATCAAGTAACGTTAAACTCTTTTTAAATTGTTACGAAATCAATAAATAATTGAGCTACTTAAATTTAATAATGATTAATTTTAACAGTACAGATGTGTTTCTCGAGCAGATGAGGTTCAATGCAAAATCTAAAGTATTTTAAAGTATTCATTGTGATTGTTTTGATTGCAATCGCTAAGTGATAAACTTTACTTTCAAGTCATTTTACACTTAAAAAAACAACAGAATCTTGCAGTGAGAAAATTGTTTTCCAGATAGCGCTAGTATTGTATGGCTTATTTTTCAATTATAATGCCTGGACTTGAGTTTTCATACACTTAGAGCACTGAAACATTTTTTTAGAGTGTCACTAAAAAACATTTAACTTCCATGAAAAGATGCCTAGCAAGACGTATGTATGAAGTTTTTCTTTAGTTCAAAGAAGTATTGTGAATCTTTGGACTTATTTTGCTAGACGCATGCTACAGTATAATGGATACAACCTATCTTAGTAGAATATAACCAAAACATTGGAGTTGTATTTGTTTGTATCTAGACCATTCTGTGGCATATCCGACATAGCCATCATTGTGTGAAGATCTTTCTCTCTATCAAACAGATCATGTTGTTTTTAATTTCGATCAACTCTCATGTTGAAATGGTGTGTTTTCTAATGAAACTTATTCACTAGAAACAACTAGTATCCTAAATATTAGTTAATAAATATTCAAAACGAGAAAACATACAATAATCATCATAAGTTTCAAAACATGTGAAAATCAAGCTAACAGTAATCATTTCCTATAAAACTTTGTCTAGAGACTTCTGATGAAATTTGTAAATGAATGATTTTCAAGATCATTGTTTTTCCTGTATTATAAGGCTTTTGTAATATTTTATAAAACATATCCACAGAAAAAATCATGAATTTTGCAAAAAAATTGTGTAATAATACGCAATGATATATTCAATATTTCAATAAGATGATGTATTGAGAATCCAATAGTTTATGATGTCGAATTTGTCGTTTCAAGAGCTACGAACTGAATGTCTACATAAGTAAAATAAAGAATAGCAAATTTTAATAAATGATATTGTGTGATTTAGTGAATGTGATATACTTTTCACATATTCTTTCTGCTTTTTGGATATCCATTTTATGATGATAAACAATCACACAAGAATTTATTCTTATAATTCAAGTATTCATCTAATGCATTTGCCAGATAGTTTGCGAGCATCTAATTACAATGTGTGTTGATCTAAGAAACATAGCGTTTAGGAATACCTGAACACTAGTATTTATGACTGCAATCGAATGCCTCTCTTGGCTTCATCGTTTATTGAACCTTATTCTGATTTCAAATACACACATCAGATTAATTTTCGTTAAGACAATAAAAGCAAAGTTGTTTTAGTCATTGGTGACATGCTTTGGATGTTTTCTTTTAAAATCAGTAAAAAATAAAGAATAGTTCACTATTCTTAAACTAAAAGAAGTTGTCAAAGCAATAAAATGTTCATCAAAAAGAAACTTCGTACCTACACATGACGGGTAAGTCATGAAGAATAACATTTACAGTATTTTTTACATTTTATGTTTACATTTTGTCTTTGAGAAATCAATTGTTTTATCGAAAGATAGACCATGAAATTTTCTATAAGAAACTCTAAGTTCTTTTATTTGCAGGTAGCTACATAAAATATGGAACCAAAAACATTGTGACACTCTAGCAATGTCTAGCTATCAAAAGCATTTTTTTTATTGCAAAACTCACATTATTTTTAAGCTTTTAAAAACAAAAAAAATAGGCAAGGCAACTGTTTCGTGCAATCAAATTTGCACGTTTTCATTGTGTACACAAAGCTCCTTTTTATATTTGATACTAGGTTGGACATGACCAAAATGTATAGTCTGATACGTTCTAATAGAGAAATCAATGGTCATCTTTTGGTAAAAAAAAGAACTTATTCTTAAATGATTAACACGAGATGCAAAATGAGCAAAATACTGAGAATGTCATTGTTTATGGCGCACCCATTAATGAATAGAGCTTGACAAAAACTTAACCACAATAATACGAGAATTTTTCTTGCCTTATATGATATAGAAAATTCATGTGAAAAAATGTGTATAACTGTTGATAAGTTGGATCAACTATTTTCTAGTACAATAAAGCGAACATCACCAGTATTCTATGTTGATATTTGTAGAGCTGTATCGAAAAGATCGTTTGTTGATACCGCCATCATATGAACAGACGACCAATCGCCAACAGCAAATTGCAAATTCGTCTTGTGTTTCTGCCGATGTTGGCAATATTATTTCTTCAGCTCCAGTGGCCATCGATGTAAGTTTTGTACAACCACAAACTACAAAACATTCTTTTCAAGCCGTCATCATTACAGAAATCATAGCCGGTGATGCCGTTGCAATAGCTCTTATAGTGTCTCTGACATTTATATTTGTAAGACCTAGTTTCATTAAAACAACTACTACCACGTCAACAACCACTTTCTACAACTAAAAGACAACGTAATATTAAATGAGAAAGTTTGCTTTTTCTTTCTTCAAATTTGATAAATATGCGTACTTTATAACTACTGCGGAGATTGTGTTCGAGAGAAAAAACTTGTTAACGTAACTTCCGATGAGACTAAAATTGAAACTCATAAAGATGTAGTGCTGAACAAGGAAAAGCATGTTTTCAATTTCTTGACGTCATCCGATTGTTTTAGATTGTTTAACCTTTTGATTTTATGGATTCTAAAAGTTGAAATATGAGAACAAGAACAGAAGGGTGAGACACTAAAATCATGAAAGTCAACATGATAAATACGGATGCTAGTGTGTGATAAGAGTGAGGGTTAGTGCAGGATGTGTGAGGATCAGGATAACAGTGAAGACCAATTTCTTCCCTTCATCAACACCCAGTTAAAAAATGAGAGTCTCAAACCCTTGCATTCACTCTCACAATCATCATCACTCCACCCGTAACATAGCCATTGAACCTCATCTCTACCTCACTTAGACTCTCACCTGCACCCATTATTTCGCCCTTTATTGAAGTGGCATGTGAAAACAATGCTAAAAAAATTTTCAGCATTGAAAATTCTTATTTCTCGCTATTCTTCACGGTTGTACCTTATTCCACTATATTTAAAGGAAACTTAAAGACTTCTTTCAGGACATGCAAGTGATCTCGCAAGAGTATCGCTCTAGTTCTAGATTACCATTCAGCATAATTATGCTTGAAATTAATTTTTCAACGGTTTTTAGTATGAGACCTACATTTAAACTTTTTGGGTGTGGGTGTGGGTGTGGGGTGTAGGCCTGTCTTCGTCTTAGCCTAATTCACACCCACACCCTTATTCTATCGACAAAAAAAAAACTTTCAAAACGACATTTTCTAATTACTATCACCCTGTTGAGAAACGAAATATACTTCATGCAACAAAAAGTCAATCCGTTTCAACATTAGTCAGTTTTATTCCCTCAGAGTCTCAAGAGAAAACGATCGTTGTATAGTGCTTTGAATCCATTCTATCAAACTCATTTTCACTCTCTACTTATAATTGTTATTTTCAGCAAATTTGAAACACGACTTTGTATTGTGGGCGCTTGTCTCACCTACTCATCCTTCATACTCTGAGTACGTATTTTCGTTCTATTCTTTTATGCAGAACGCTTCATCATTTTTGTCTATAACACATATATTGCTTTGTGTTCTCTTTCATACTCTGAGGACGTACTTTAGTTCTTTTCTTTCATACAAAACGTTTTATCACGCACACTATCTTATTCTCTTTGTATCTTGCTCTTCAAACGCGCCTCACTTCTTCTCTTTTGTAAAAAAAAGTTTTATCATTTCAGCAAAAACTATCGTTTTGTCAGATAATAAACCGTATTTGAGTATTTAATTGTTTGCTTATTTCTTCACGATTCACACAAATTCAAGTAAGTGTGACGAAGTGTTTTAAAGTTTTTCCGTCTACAGTTTAAGGCATTTCTGCGATGCCTTGGTACTTAAGAAAATACGGGAGAAGGTCATAGAGTTCAGTTCAACAAAAGACTCATGTAAATTATTTGCCTCCAAAAAAAAACATTTAAACGCGTCTAGACGTATCCATGTAAATATGTTGAAACAGATTTGTACACGTATTCTCTAAAAAAAACCAAATAAACGATTACGTTCAACATATCTTCCAACTGTAAGGTGTTGATAATCGAAGTTTGATGCATTTCTTCAAGAAAGTAGTACAGAAGACTTGAAACATACCTATGCAGACGTGTTGAGACGAATCTTCCGAAATGAGAACATATTTTTACATCGTATAAATAGGCTTATCATTTTTGGGTAACATTGCATTCTTGGCTTGGGTGGGAACTCAACTATATTGTATCACTGCTAGAAATTCGGTATATATTATAAATCATATCGTTGACGCGATATGACCTTTTGCTTAGCTATCATTTCTTGTACTTTAAACTAATATACCATTTATCTTTTCCTTATTCTCTCATGGGTACAAAAGCTCATATTGTATGTGAGACAGATACATTTGGATGTAGTGAACAGCCAGATCAACATTAAGCATAGTAGGTTAAAGACGTATGTACCTCTCCATTTGTCATAACGGATTCACATCTTTCCCTTATATACACGACTTATAATCAAACGATGTTTGAACGTGGTATTTTTACATATTTGACGCATCTCAATGCATTTTGCCATACTATGTTTGGATGACATAGAAATAATCTGGACATGCGGTATATGTTGTACTTGTCCTTTGCCTACATCCTCATATCCACAGCACGAACTTTGCTCTTAATATTTCGAACATCTATTCAATTTTGTAAAATATAGGTTTAAGTCTTTTTAAATAGGTTTTGATTGCTTTAATTTCTCGAATTCAATTGACTGTTAGGGTTGTTTTATATATTTTCAGGTCAGTATTAAGAGGTTGATGAGTACAATGTAACAGTTCAGTTTTAAACAGTTCTTTTAAAGAGCAGAAGTGGTAAACAATTAGAACACGCTATGAAATTCATTGTTAGCATGATATGAAAATTGATTTCATTATAGACCAGGATATTTCACAGAAGTTTTAGTTGGATTTCCCTTAGAGATAGAGACCATCTCCATGGTCTCATTTTTGTGTCTCTTCTTCGACAACTGGGGTGACTCAGCGATATCGGTGCTGTTGATTGAAAACTTCTTCAAAAGAAATATATTTTCTAGAGATAGGTCACTTGAAAAATAAATGTTCGGTCAGAGCATTTTCTGAAGGAGACAGTAAAAGTCACTTTTCTCTCTGGAGTTAAGAGATCCACAAGTAACAAAGTACCAATCTTGTACTGAATTCAGTTCGGTATTAACTGAGCGAAAACACTTTGGATAAGAACTCTAGAAATAGTTCCAAGTTTCAAGAATAAGACGATGTATCGACAGTTCTTTTTCAGGCTTTTTCCCATCATTGTCAATCGAAGCTCGACAAAAACTCAAACCGAAGATCGTAAGTGGAATCAGCTTCAAAAACTGTCTAACAGTTGCATATCCTTTGAAATGAGACGTCACTAGGACAGAACGAAAAGAAACGCAATATTCTTTTTCACAAGTTCACATTGACTTCTAACTTTTGAAATGTGTAACAAGGTTTAGAAATAAAAAAATTTTACGTTAGTGACTTCTTTTCGCTGTGATAAAATCTGTCTTCAGCTTAATTACGAAGCTGCTGAAAACATATTTCCTGATTCAATTATGGCCAAAAATGAAAGATTCGCCCACGAAGCTACTAATCCAGTTGCTTTGCTCTGCTGTAGTCGTCTTTTCAAACTGTAGAATTAGTACGGTTATCCAAGTAGTAAGTTATTATCAAACAAAATGATAATTAATTTAATGAGCCATTCGCAACTTCTTCGTATAAGTTGCTTATACCGAGACAAAATTTTAGAGAGAAACATATGACTACTAACAAAATCAATCACGTATCGATCGTAAGAGGATTGTTCCTGTACGAGTACCTAATGATCCTCTGAAAAGTAGGTTCGAGGGCCAAATGTTATCTCAACGATCTCCTGAACTTGAGAAAACTATTACTTTGGAATATCTATCTCTGATAAGAAAAAAATATATATGTAAAGAATTTGTAAGAGGAAAGTACAGATTTGTCTATTCGTTTTCTAGCGACGAACCTTCCATCAAACGTTAATCAAACTTTGGCTTGTAACTTTATTTCAATCCGCCTTATTTCTAATTGATTTACTATATTGGCACAATCCTTGTGTATCTTGTCTCATTAGACTCTTTCTTGTAGTAAGAAACAGAAAAAAGTATGATGTCTACTCGTGTCTACGACCTTAAGATAAACAACCGTACAGAGGCTCTTGGTATTGATAGTCCTAAACCAGAATTTGCATGGAAGTTTGCGACTTCAGCAGATAATGCCATTCAAACAGCATACACTATCCAGGTGTCTACGGACAAAGAATTCAATGAAAACTTAACGTGGGATACTGGAAAAACTACTTCCAACGAGCAATTTGGCGTAGTCTACAATGGCCATCCGCTTCAATCCATGCTCGGCTATTTTTGGAGGGTATGCATTTGGGATGGCAGTGATACGCAAAGTGAATGGAGTGAAATAGCCTATTTCGAAACTGCTGCACTTGATTTATTTTATTGGTTCGGAAAATGGATCAGCTTTGGACAAAGTGTGAAAAATGACAAAAGGACGTTATACTTACGTGGTTCTGTCGATCTTCCTGCGTCTGTCGCGAAAGGACGCGCCTATATTAGTGCACTCGGTTGGTACCGTCTATTCGTAAACGGACAAGATGTGACAGGAAACGCTCTTGTACCGAGATTCACGCCCTTTGACAAGATTGTGGAATACCAGACTTATGATGTAACTCAGCAGCTCCAAAGTGGCATGAACATTATTGGTATTGCAGTTGGAGATGGACGTTACCGTGGTCATCTAGGCTTCATGAAACGTCGGGCAGTATATGGCAATAAATTGGCCGCTTTTGCACAAATTCACATAGAGCTCGTAGATGGTAGTAAATTGACGTTCATTACTAACGAGCAATGGGTTGCAGGGACAGGTCGTATCACGGAATCTGATCCTATATACGGCGAGCGAGTCGATATGAACGTTTCTAACGATGACTGGATGACTGCACCTGAGCCACCTGCACGATTTACTCCTGTTTACATCCTACCGCCATCATCTAGAAAGTTGGTTGCAGAGGAAGTCAATCGTGTACGAGAAGTTGAACGGCTCCCAGCTAAGCGCATACTATCTTCTCCCTCTGGCAAGCAAATCATCGATTTTGGTCAAAATCTAGCTGGTTACGTGAACATTAAGTTGGCTGGTACTAAAGGTACCAAGATCCGTCTAACGCATAGCGAAGTTGTTGGACAGGACGGTGAACTTGACACAAATTACCTTGTTCCACTGCCATGGCTCCTAAAACCGAAAGCTGAATACGATGAAGTTTTACTTTCCGGCGAGTTATGTTGGTTTCATCCTTGGTTTACAATCCATGGGTTTCGTTATGTTGAGATTGATGGGCTCGACTACAAGCTGGAGCTTGATGATATGCAAGCAATTGCACTCTCTTCGGATCTTTCGCCGGTTGGTACCTTTGAATGTTCAGATTCACGACTTAATCACTTGTATCGTAATGTCTTTTGGAGCATGCGTTCAAATTTCACTGATACACCTACCGATTGTCCTACCCGTGAGCGTTCAGGATGGACGGGTGATATTCAGGTATTCTCAGCTACTGCAACAAAATATGTTGATTCACAAGCATACCTCAGGCGATATCTTCGTAATCTTGCTCTGGAGCAGTTTCCCGATGGCAGAGTACCACCAGTTATTCCAAGCGAAAGTTCGGACTTCTCTGGTGGTATTTCTAGGTTTTTCAGCTACGTGTCGAATTCTACAGGATGGGGAGATGCCTCGGTCTTCATTCCATGGACTCTTTATCGATACTATGGAGATCGAATCGTGCTTGAACGCCAGTACGAGTCATGCCGACGATGGGTGGATCATCTAGAGCATGAAGCCAGAAACAATCGCGGGCGAAGTCGTTGGTTTGCTAGAGATCTTGGAGATCTTGAGAATTATATTATAGATAGCGGTTTTCATTGGGGTGAATGGTTGCGACCAGGTGAAGGAATCACGTCAATTTTTTGGTCTGCACTCATTCCCAAAGCAGTTGTTGCTACGGCGTATTTTGCACAGTCGTCTTACTTACTCTCCGAGATTGCTACAATTCTTGGTGATGAACAGAATGCTTCTCGTTATGCCAAGTTGTCAGAGAAGGTTCGCACGGCCTGGCGAGCTACATTTGTTCAAGATAATGGTTGTCGTATAGGTGAAGATAAACAAGACGACTATGTCCGTGCGTTAGCCTTCAATCTTATCACAGCAGATCAGCGTCAGGCCGCTCTCAATCGCCTAGTGGAACTCATCGAGCAGAACGATAATCATCTTGGAACAGGATTCTTGAGTACAGGTATGCTGACTCATGTACTCGCAGAAAACGGCCGTCCAGATATTGCAATAACTTTGCTCTTACAAGACACTCAACCGTCTTGGCTGTCACAAATTGAACGAGGTGCTACAACAATATGGGAAATCTGGGAAGGATACGACAAACATGGAAAGGCTTTGGCGTCACAAAATCACTATAGTTTAGGAGCTGTTACTGGATGGTTTCAAGAAGGAATTGCAGGATTAGTACCGATTGCTCCTGGTTACCGTCGTTTCCGTGTAGCACCACTCGTTGCCAGCGGCCTTACACATGCTACAGCTACTATCGAAACTTCATTCGGCTATGCAAAGGCTGCCTGGCATGTTACAGATGGCGTTGTAAAGCTTGAGGTGATTGTGCCATCTGGTACAAGTGCCGATATTTATTTAGGTAATGGTTGCAATGAACAAGTTGGATCGGGTACATATCATTTTGAGTGGAAACACCAATAGAATTTCAAAGTGTTGAGGTCGATTCCCAATTGAAAATATTCAAATAATAATTGTCGGACATTTTCATGTGTAACAGATAGTAGATTCTTAAAAGAGATACTTTTTAACCAGGGTTGCCAGATCGAAATCTTACAAATCGGAATTATTTTGCTGGAATTCGGAAAAATTCGGACAAAATATCTGCTTAATTCGGGAAAAAATTCGGAAAGTCATTTTCAAGCTCTTTGACGCTTAAGCGAATTTTTTCTAACAGAAAAGTCTTCTGCATTTGATTATTCTTTCTGTAGATATATTTCATCAATGTTAAAATAAATGTATTAATTATAACACCATTAGGAAACATCATTTTCAAGAAGAGACTGTTAATACAAGAAAAACAACTCAAAATACACTATCTATACATATGTAGGGTGTGGGTGTGGGTGTGGGTGTGGGTGAGGGTGTGGGTGTGGGTGTGGGTGTTGTCCTTCATCCACACCCACACACCCACACCCACACCCTCGTATACGACCGTAACTCGTCGTATTACTTGCCGTCAGAGTTACGACCGTATATCATCGTGTCGTATACGCCGAAATACGACTTGTATACGACCATCGCAAACGATCGTACACAGTCGTATACAACGTCGATTGTTATCATCTTTCATGCAAGCTTTTGCTACCTACGCCCCCCCCCCCCACTCTTTAAAAATAGAAAAACTAATCCTTGGGGTGTCCAGGCTGACTGGAGTCCCCAATTCTTTTTTTCTCATCCAGCTTCGATGATATATCATCGTATTGTTTCGATATATCATCAAAGCTGCATGAAAAAAAAAGAATTTGGACCTCCAGTCACATTGGACATCCCAATTTAATTAAATTGATACTTAACTATTTCATCTATCTTTTGTGATAATCTAAAAAATAAAAGCTAAAATTTATTTAATCTAAAAGATAAAAACTGAAATTTATTTAAACTAAAACTAACAAAATAAAATTTATTTTATCTAAAACTAAAAAATAGAATTTATTTAATCTAAAAAATAAAAATTTTAATGTATTTAATCTGAAAATAAAAACTAAAATTTATTTAATCTAAAAGATAAAAAAACGAATTCATCAAATAGCACATTAAATGTATAATAGAAATATTAGTACTAGATCTAATCTAATATATAGCATACTACACTATGCTCTAGTCTAAATTTAAAAAAATAAATTGATAAAACAACGATTTTACACTCATTCAAAACTGAAGATTTAATATTATCTAACTAATTTCTATTGGATAAGAAATCTCTCTCTACTTCATCTATAAAACAAGAAGCATTCATCTTTCTACTGCTATGAGCTGACTATTTCATTTAAGACAAAGCTAATATATTAAATACGAGATACCTATCTTACGTCAAGAATTGAGTGCTCAATGGGAAATGAATGCAGATATATATATACATGCTTACAAAATAAGCAGGGTATGTCTGCTACCGTTACAGCTATGATTACTGAAGAGCAATATCTCTGTGTTAAAAAATAGATACTTGATCGAAGAAAAAACGTAGTACATAATTTTAAGCAAGAGGTATATTTGTTTTATTCCTATCAATTGTGTCAGAAAAAAAATTGTTAAGCAATAAATCCGTTTCATACTGATAAAAATTACATGTTTTTAAAACAAGCGATATCTATTTCCTCTTGGTATGAACAGGCTCAGTAAAAATCATGATCAGTCAAAAGGGTGTGGGTTAATACAATAATTACACTCATACTCACACTCTCAAAAAACCAGATGTTAGATCCTGCAAGATCCAATAAGGTCTTACCCTTGTAAGGTTTTTCCTATGATCTCGTTATAATATCGGACAATTTCTTATGTGTTCAATTTTTTTAAACATATTCTCAGATTTTGATTGTACGGTGTGAGCAAATAATCTTACAAGGTTCAAAGATTAAGACACTGATAAGGACAGACTGAATCCTTCTTGTCAGATCTTAACAGATCATATAAGATCCAAAAAAAGAAACATACACAGTACATAATGTAGATCTTGCCTATTATTATCTGATCGTGTATGGTCTATCCTGATCTTTCACTTATTCGAGAATAGTTGATTCCATCAGCTTTCCGATGAAGAACAGTACCTGGAAAAAAGGATCGAACAGTGTACCTATTTTTTTTCTTCTTTTTCTATACTAATAGTGAAGAAAACGGTTATTTTTATTTCTCATCTTTCTATATTAATAGTACACAAAACGGTTACTTGTATTCCTTATTTTTCTATGGTGATAAAATAGTAAATCCTATTTATTTTTTATTTTTCTATATTGATAATATAGAAAATCTTAATTTTTATTTGTTAATTTTGTATACAGATAACATAGATAACAGTTTGTTTTCTTCTTGTTTTTCTGTGTTAATAATATAAAAATTCTAATTTTTATTTCTTGTTTTTCTACATTGGTAATATAGATAACAGTTAGTTATATTTCTTTTTGTTCTATATTAATCATACAGAAAATCAGATTTTTTTTATATTGATGATATAGAAACAGTAAGTGTTTGTATTTGTCGATAACAATAATATAGAAAATGCTAATTTTTACCTCTTATTTTTCTACATTACTGATGTGGCAAATCTTAAATTTTATTTCTTATTTTTCTATAGTGCTGATATAGAAAATCTTATTTTTTATTTTTTATTTTTCTATATTCATAATATAGAAAATCCTAATTTGTATTTCTTAGTTATTTATATTGGTAACATAGAGGACCCTATTTTTACATTTTCTATTATTATCAATACAGAAAAATAAGAATTAAAACTAACTGATATTTATATTATCAATATAAATAAATAAGAATTAAAAAATAAGACTTTCTATATTATTAATATAGAAAAATTAGAAATAAAAATTTTACATTACCAATATAGGAGAATAAAAAATGAAAATCAAGATTTTCTATATTAATGGTATAGAAAACTAAGAAATGAAAGTAACTGTTGTCTATATTATCAATACAGAAAAGTAAAAGATAAAAATTAAGATTATCTATATTATCGCTATAAAGAAATCAAAAATTAAAATTGGGATTGTCTATATTATCAATATAAAAAATGAAAAATAATACATAAGATTTTCTAAACTACCAATTTAGCAAAACAAGAAATGAAAATCAAGATTCTTATATTATTGATATAGAAAAATAAGAAATAAAACCAATCGTTATCTATATTATCAACATAGAAAAATAAGAATTAAAAAATATAATTTTCTATATTATTAATATAGAAAAATGAGAGGCAAAAATAGGATTCTCTATTTTGTCAAAATACAAAAATAAGAAAGAAAAATGGAAATTTCTATACTACCAGTATAGAAAAATGAAAAATAATGAATAGGATTTTATATAATATCAAATATAGAAAAATAAAAAATGAAAATTAGGGTTTTCAATTTTATTAAATATAGAATAAATTACTCTTTCCTATGCTATAAGTTTAGGAGGATAAGAAATGAAAATTCAAATTTTCTATATTATTAATATAGAAAAATAAGAAATGGAGATTAAGATTTTCTATATAATCACTAGAGAAAAGTACTAGAATAAATTAGATACACAGCTTAATCCTGTTTTAATCACTCTTTTTCATAGTAGAACTAATCGAATCAACAATTCTCGAATAAGTGAAAGAACAGGAGAGACCATACACCATCAGGTAAGAACAGAAAAGATCTACATTATGTACTGTCATATGTTTCTTTTTACATGAATCTCATATGATCTGATAAGACCTGAGAAAAAAAATTCAGCCTGCACTTATACGTTTCTTAATCTTTAATTTTTGTAAATTTTTTGCTAACATCTTATGGTCAGAATCTGAGGAAATCTTGAAAAAGTGAACACATGAGAAATCATATGCTCTTGTGACAAGCTCATAGAGAAAATCTTATAAGGGTAAAATCATTTCGGATCTTGCACGATCTGACGTCAGGTTTTTAACCTGGGAATTTACGACTAACTTACGACCATATACGGTTGTATACTACACTTGTACACGACAGTCGTTTATTTTCAACGTATACGGTGATCGTAATTTAACGTACGGCATCGTACACGATCGTCGTATACGATGACCGTTTCTAGACGTATTTCTTCGTATACGACCGTTTACGATCGTGCTTTTTCGACCTGGGCTGTACGGAGTCGTTTTCGGAGTCGCCGTCGAAGTCAGTTAAATTGTTTGCCGAAAATTTCGTTTTATCATAAGAAATGTATTGACTTGAAGATTTTCTTCTCAGATATTTAATGCATAAGCTGATGCACTTTCAAGGTTCGAACCATATCTAATCAAGGTTAATGAACATGAAAGAAAATCGGAGTTGAATCTGATTCCGATTTTCTTTCATCTTCACAAACCTTGATTAGATGTGATTGGAACCTTGAAAATGCATCAGCTTATGCATTAAATATCTAAGAAGAAAACCTCCAAATCAATACATTTCTTATGATAAAACGAAATTTTCGGCAAACAATTTAACTGACTCCGACGGCGACTCCGAAAACAACTCCGTGCAGGTCTTTACTCTTTTCTCTATAAGAGTGTATAGAAAAAAAAGTTCCTCAACAGCTTACTATAAGGAATTACAAGACCTCCACCATTACTTTTCGACTGAGCTAAGTATATCATTATGAATATGTTAAGAAAAGTTTGGGCCTGAATCATAGCTCAACAGTTGAAAGACTTCCGTTGATTAGCTACGGAACTAAATCATCCTGTTGTCATATTATTATGGAAGAAGATTGAAAATTTCCATATCTGTCTTTGACTCTCGTTTCCGAAGTCAGTGTAACATAGTGAAAATAACTAATATCTTTGATCATGAAGATATCAGTGTATTGTAAGTGTTCTAAACTGAAGCATATCGAAATCGAATTGGTCATCAAATTGACCAATGAGATGAGTTGTTGGTGAAGATTTTCGAAGATGATATTTTGAAGATAATTTTTCTTTTCGATCTATGTAATAGTGTCAAATTATTTCGGATAGATAATGAATTAGCTCTGCCTAACTACTTTTCCGAATGATCACAGGTCAATTGGCTGAAATCGAGATTCTCAGAAAAAAAGTGTTAGAATTGTCAAAGAGAACAAGTTAGGAATATCGGTCTTGCTTAGATTGAAAAGGTAAATAGCTTGAAAATATCGTTTTCGAGCATCGTCCACAAAGAACTGATGTGATTAGTCAATTTCTAACCAATCAAATTTCGATGGGTTCGAATATTCTATTCTCTCGTTGAACAGTGAAAACCGTAAGTCTCTGTGTAAAGTGCAGGACACTAGATTCTTATCTATATTCTCTCTGTTAGTCAGTTCTACAAGGTATATTTGATAAATTGGCACATTACATTGATTGGTTAGGAAAAAAACAATGAATTCTTTTATTTTTTCTTCCGACATTCTTCTTTTCCGGTAGTCATCCCAACAAATGATATACTGATTAATGGTCGATACGAAATGTTCGATTTGAATAAATTTGTAGAAAATGATTTCTATATTCGTCCGATAGTTGTTATTAAAATATCTTTTCAATTAAATATATTTATTGTTTTAACAATCATTTTTCGATATGTTAACACTAAAATAATCAACTAAATCAGGTAAATATCGTTTTACCATCATCTATAACACCAATAGGATATTGAGCACGTTTATTTGTTTCACCATAAACAAGATTAAAAAAAATTAAGAAATAAATGAATATTTTCATTTGATAAACATAGAAATTGATTATAATATGTAGGTATAAGAGTTGCACCACCATTTGGATGTTCTTCTGTATTTGAAAGAGTTTGAAATAATTGTCAATGATCATAATAACTATTTGTTAATGATAAATCTATATATGGTGATAATTATGTTAATATACGATAACATTCTATTTGACTTGTTCTTCTCTGACATAAATAAACGTTTTCAATCATTTGGACAATTAAGATCAATTGTTTGTCTTTATTGTTCATATATTTGTTTTGTTTGTGTACTATTTTCACAAAATGGTTGATCAATAAAATCTCTATATGTTGATTTATCTGATTTAATTTAAAAATCTGTTTGAATTGATTTATGATATATTTCAATAATATAATATCTTGTTTTACATTTATTTGTTATTTATTCTTTTTATAATGATCATCTATAGAAATATTTATATTCATTATTTAATATATAATTTGTTTATGTTGATTTTGTTTGAAGTTCTCTACTTAAACGACGTTTTATAGTTGATCAACGATATTGATTAATTGGTTGAGATTTTTCTTTTAAACGTGATGATCAACGAGTTTGAACAAATCTATTTTAAGATTCTTTAAAACACAAAGACAAAGAATTTAAATAGAAATTTTTGTCATTTAGGATTAGAATAATTATTGAATAAAAAAAAACTTTAGGTCATGAATAAGGGAGGACTCTTAAACAAACTTTCTCTCTCTATTATCTAATAGTAAAAACTGATGCTCTAGATTTCTTCTATTCATTCTTCAATTAATATAATAAGGTAGAAATTAGCACTTACTCATACAGACACGTTAGAAACGACTCATTATAGACATATTATCAGAGAATCTATCCAACTATTAACCCTTTGAGTACGGGCGACGCGAATTCGCGTCCTAAGATTTTGGGAGGTGAATAATTTGGAAAAAACACGATCTGTTGAGTATTTCCATTGAGAATAAAGTTGGATGTGAGTGTATGCTATTATTTTTCTTTGACACCTACACCCTCACACTCCAAATCCACACATCTACAACCACACACCACTCACACCAACAAACACATCCCACACCCATAGTTAAATTGAATTCGGTCAAACCATTTGTTGAAGTCGTCTTTTGAACAGATTCTTTTTGTTGATAATGATTTGTTGAGAAAAGTCGTGGCTAAAATGAATTTTTTTCCAAATGAATAGGTGATAGAGGTATAAATACCTTTATTATCGTCCGTTAAATGTATTTTTTCAATATTTATCAAAAGTATATTACTTTTATTTGATGAATAATAAGACGATATTCCTATATATATTTCATTCTATCGTCAATACAACTGTCTCAATACACATCTACGAAATGATTTTAGTTTACTTTCAATTTTACTTAAAAGCAAATCGTTTTTTTATCTGTTGTATTTGGTTTATCTGTTATATTACCATTTAAGTTTTTATCAAGAAAATATTCAACAAGACGAATATGTCAATAAAAACAACAGTTTGATAGAATTAGATGAAATTTGGTGCATATATACTAGAACAGTTTACAGGAAGTCAAAGCTCTATAGCGTCTTCTATCATTGAAATATAAAGTTAATAATATAATTTTCTGTGATGGTCGGATAATGTTGACCAGCACTGTATATGTCGTAAAGAAGTGACATTGCTCGACGAAATTATAAATTCGTCAGACAAAATTGATTGAGTTATATTGTCGTCAGACAAAATAATTAGAATTTCGTCAATTTTGTCTAACGAAGTTATAATTTCGTCGAGCAACATATATATATATGACATAAATAAGCAGAAGATCAGAATAAAAGAGTGAATAGCAAAATCAAAGTATATCTAATAGTGATATATTATAATAAACGTTTTTATCTCATCCTGTATTTATTTGATCTAAGTACGGTTTGTTTTGCTTATAAAAAAATGAATAACTAATGTTTTCTTTTATTTAGGTTATATAAACGTTTGCTATTATTGAAAGTTATTGTGAAAAACAAATGTAAGTTTTTATTGAAAAATTTCGCAATATGAATATGATTTTTTTTGTTCATATTAAAATTGTATTTTTAAATGAAATGAAGTCGATTTTATAATTAGTTAAAATCTATCTCAATAGGACTTCTTGCTACTTGTTTACAATTTAAAGCATCATTTATTGTTCCCTATGTAAATGAAGAATTAATTATTCATTATTTTTATAGATAACAATGACAGATAGGTTTAAATTTCTTGACATTCTTTTACATGCACATCGAAACAAGTACGAACATCCAAGAGAAAAATTGCTCGTTTTGGTTCATTGGACTTTTTTAAGTCGAAATTTTCAAATGGTGAATAACAACGAAGTAAAAATCAATTTTTTTTTTTTTTTCAGTTGATTAACTTTTTTGTTTTAGTATAATAAAATTATGGACGAGATAAAAAGTGAAAATGATTCAACAGATATTTATGGTCTTTCATATGAAATTCTCATGCGTATAGTAAGAATTAGTCTTTTTTTTTCAGTTGATTAACTTTTATGTTTTAGTTTCAAGTAACTATCGATTGGATAAAAAGTGAAACGAATTCAATTGATATTGATTATTTTGGACAAAATTTCTTCATACATACCAAACAATATTTTGATAATGAAAATTTTTCTATTGAATTGAAGACGGTAAATATCAACTATTACATATTACCTTTAATTCTTTTCTTTTTCTAGGATGAATATAATCAATTAGATTTGAAAATCCCTCTAAACAATTTTATTAATGAAAATGATGAGTAAGTTTAAAAGATATCTTATGGATGATTTATTGAAAAACAAAACAATTCTTTTGTTATGTAGATCTTTAAAAGATGTTGATGATTTCATAATACATGTAGGAAATGAAATTTACGAACTTACACGACGAAAAAAACTGATGGATAAAGAAAAAGAATTACAACAAAAACAAGCAACATTAATCAATCAACAAAAGTAAGGGTAATGAATATCAGTATTTAATATTTCTTTTGTTTTTCTTTTAGAAATCATAGTCAACTAGACATTTCATCATCATATTTCATCAAATAAATATTGTTTATCTTTAGTTAAAAAATAAAACTTAAAAAAAATCAATTTAATTCATGATTAACTTTCTAATTAAATAAACATGTTATTATTAGATATGTAAATTAAATTTATTTTGAAATAAAATTCAATTTAGCTTAGGAAAGTGAAATAATAATAAGATTCTCATATTATTTCTCGAATAATTCGATCACTTTATTTTTAAAGGATTTGTCTTTCAATTATCACCAGAAAAGCTCGTGTTTCTGTTTATCTCAAGTTGATTGCTGTATGTTTGTCTTTTTTTTTTATAATAGATTACCAACAAATATAATATTTTTTCATCTTTATTATCATAACAAACAGAAGCAAATGAAAAATCTATTAATTCAACGTTGAAACAAAACAAACTAAATCAAAAGGAGCACATTGAAAAAATTCATGAATCTAGAGCAATATTAGTTGATTAGTCATATCTATAAAATAATTTAGTATTAGACAGTACAGTCAATGAGCTAATTAAAATTACTTAATAGACAAATAAACTTTTGTAAGAAAAAACTGAAAAAGAGAAACAAAAAGTTTTTAAAAACAAGTTTCGTCTTGTCCAAATGAAATAAAAATATTACAAAAGAATAATTGTGTATATTTGCAAAAATATACAATCTTGTTCCTATTAACCAAAACTATTGTTTCATATTGTTGAATTTATATATATGAAATGGCATTTATCATATTTCATCGAAATCAATGATAATTATTATGAATTATTGTTAATATTGTCATCTTAACATATTCATGTAATTTAGATAACGTCAAATCAACGAAGTCACATTAACCAAATATATACATTAACTCATTTTTTTTTCTTTTATATTTTTATCTCTTTGTATTAAATTTTTTATTATAGTATTTTTAGTTTTTAGTGCATGTTGTT
>CAJNOP010000196.1:195504-223411 GCA_905250075.1 Rotaria sp. Silwood1
CATACTGTTGAGTCATACCGTTCATTATTCATACTATCAATCATTGTCCAAGTTTCCGTTGATGGATTATATAACTCGACACTATTCAGTGAAAACCCTTTGGCATCACGTCCACCAGCAACTAATACTTTTCCATTTTTCAATACGGCTGTTTTATGATAAGATCGCATATAATTCATACTACCGGTCATTATCCAAATTCTTGTCGATGGATCATACAATTCAGCACTATTTTGAAAACGATTGCCAATTCCACCAGCAACTAGCACTTTTCCATTTGTCAATATAGCTGCTGTGTGATAAGATCGTGCGTAATTCATATTACCAGTGTTACTCCAATTTTCTTTTGATGCATCATATAACTCAGTACTGTTTAGATAAAGACTAGCATATCCACCTATAACTAATACTTGTCCATTAGCTAACACGGATGCTGTGTGGCGAAATCGTGGATGTTTCAAACGACCAGTACTCATCCAAGTTCCTGATAATGGATCATATAACTCGGCAATATAAACAGTAGCAACTCCACCAGCCACCAACCCAGGTCGAAAAGTACCGGCCGGTTCCGGCAGGAAAACACCGAAAATCAACGGAACATGGAAGCAGTATTCCGGCCGGAAATTTTTCGGATTTTTTTCCGGTGAATTCCAGCCAATTCCTGTTCTTTCCGGCAGGAACCGGCCGGAAATCCGCCGGAAAAAGTCCGAAAAATTTCCGGCCGGAATACTGCTTTCATGTTCCGTTGATTTCCGGTGTTTTCCTGCAGGAACCGGCGATTTTTCCGCGTCTTTCCTGCCGGTTCCTGCAGTATTCGGTGACCGGAACGATCGACCTGGGAATACCTTTCCATTTTCTAACAAGGATGCTGTATGTCCATGTCTTGCATAAATCATACTACCAGTGATTGTCCAAGCTCCTGTGGATGGATCATACAACTCAGAAATACTTGCATAATCATTACCAGTTCCACCAGTAACTAACACTTTCCCATTTGTTAATACAGATGCTGTGTGGTCATATCGACCATGATTCATATTACCAGTCATGGCCCAAGTTCCTGTCAATGGATCATACAACTCACAAGTATTTAGAGCAGTGACACTGTTTGCATCAGTACCAGTTCCACCGGTAACTAATACTTTTCCATTTGTTAATACGGATGCTGTGTGGTAAACTCTTTCGTAATTCATATTACCAACGTTAATCCATCCTAAAACAAGGATCTAAATAATTGAGTACAAAAGATAAACTGTATTTTAAAAAAGTGTTTAAAAATATTGTAAGATGAAAATTGCTGCTAATGTTAAGAACAGTATCTTTTTAACAGTCTAGAGATTAGGAGAATCTTTCAAATTATATTTAATAATGTCTTTTTTTTGCTCTGTTAAAGACATGTATCATGGAGCTCCATTGTCGTAACGTATCGTGTGAATTTCTATAGTAACTCATCCCACTCTAATGAAGAAAAATGATATCTATCGACAAACACGAATTTAAGTCTGGTTTGTTCGTGGTTATGGGAATTACGAAACTTATCTAACATATTATTCAAAATATGTTTTGCAGTCACCCAGAGATCTGAGAAGTCTTCTACAAAAATCGGTTCATGAGTAGTGAAAGTATTTTAAACAATGTCTTTCTCAGGCGATTAGAAGGCATAGAACTTTTCAGCCATTGAATGATAATATCTGACTTTGCAATAAATTATTTTAGCACTGTTTCATGCAGTTTGTTCCACAAAAACTCGAGTATTCCCTTCGTTGAGTGAATGTGCTTTTATTTTGTAGAATTTGATGAGTTATGTTTATGATGAAAAAGATCACCTTTAACGAATTTTCCTATTAAAATTATTGAATTCTGACCATTTCACTTTTCCAACTTTAGGGCGACGAAAATTAATTCTAATTATATATTCTTGTTCCTGAAAGTACAGTGCATTCTCCCATGCATCAAACACTACTTTTCGTTTCTCTAAAATTTTCTTGCACAACATTAGGATCTAAGAAAAAAACAGTATAATGCTCAAACTTAGTCCTTGTTAACTGAAAACGACTATATTCCACAGTGGATTGGCTTATTGCATTTTGTAGATCCCGCTTTGCACTATCCAACTCAATATTCAGAATTTTAACTATACAATAGATGTGGTCCAAATCTATGCTTGAATATTTTTCCGTTGTAGTAATGTATCATAAAAGATAGCTTCGAGAAAAGCAACTATCTGTCACCAAACAGTGCTTCTCTTAGCATATCGATTGACATATAACAACTTATGCTTTAATTCATTGCCGATGCACTCAGAATAAATATTATAAAATGAAAAGTAGTCTAATGAAACAAGCGGGTCCTTTTCTTGAGGAATGTTTTTATCAAAAAAAAATTGCATTGTAAATTATTTAAATATTCATTATGGTTTATTGAAATATAGTTTCAAGAGAACATCGAAACTTCTGACAGGATTCATAGATATACAAAAATTCTATCTATTGGGGCTTTTTTGATGCTGTAGAAAGACTTTGTCAGATTTCATTCATTAATAAGACAAATAGGGTACTGATGTAGATATGAGCGCTTCATGAAAAATACATCAGCATTCAGTTATATTTTAACTTAATTTCGCGAATTTACACTTGTTTTGTGGAACTCACATATATTTTTGAAAAAAATAGTGAGTATGAGTTTTAAATCGAGGTTTTCCGACTCCCCACCCCTCCCTTCTCCCCTCCTGGGTCATAGCAACCGTGTGTGGGTGGAGGTAATCGAGGTTATTAGACAGGTTTCCATAGCAACGGGAGAGGAAGGCTAAGCCATAGGTTATTGAACTAGTTTCCATATCAATGCCTCATTACAGACAGATTAATTAATTAATAATATTTTAAATGTTGAATATTTTATTTATTATTCAATATTTAAAATAATAATTTCTAATGTTATATATTTTAAATATAAAATATATTATATAAGATATTTTATATTTTATAGAATAATCAGTAATATTAAAATCAATATTTAATAAATATAATACTTAAAATATTTAGTACTTAAATTAAAAATGAAATTATATCTTCTCGTTAGTGTGGTTTGTGTCATATGCATATAATGATTAGGACAATAGAAGTTATGATTGAAGATGTATATGAAAGTAACAATAGTTTTGTTTTGAATGTTACAAAGTTGCACGAATGGAATAGTTTAATAGAAAATTAATTATAAAAGTGACGAATTTCAAGAGCATTAAATTTTCGAACGTGTCTATCAGTTATAAAAATGATTACAATTCTGACTAATTTATCGAATATTATTTCTAATAATTTATTTTCAAACGTTTGACAATACACCACAAATTTATAACAGCCAGACGTTATGAGTTCTACATTTTAGCTCGAAAAGGAGCTACAATGATAAGTTTTTCCTTATTATTATTATTATTGCCATTCTGCTATAAGACTCATTTAATCATAAAATTGACGAAATGAAATCAACTATCCGTTTAAATCTTGATAAAGTGCAGTAATTCGCTACTATGTATTCAAAAAGTTGAGTATGGTGTGTGTCTACCTGATCTGCAGAAATCTGTCAATAGTAATGGTAAACATACTGCTTTTGGTGAACAGCATGAATTAATAATGCATACAGAAGTATTTGATGTACAATTATAAGTAACATTGTTGCATGGTTCCAAAAGTGAACATAGTAAACCTGGTGCACAATAAATCATATTATTGACTGAACGGTAATCGAAACATAGTGTTGATGAAGAACGACAGGTAGCATTATTATTCAAGTTTATATTACATTGTTGTAAAGAACAATTTAATGTTGGTTCCCATCCAGAATGTCCCGAAGAAGACCATGAAAATTGAATATTATGATCATTTTCATTACAATAGTAATCGAGGACTGGTGTACTTTGGCCTAAACATTTTTAATATTATGAAAGAATAAAATGAGAAGAAATAAATCAGCAAACCTTGTATATATGAAAAGAAAACACCGAAAAAGAGTACTGTGACAAACGACATTCTTTCTCTGTAATAAATGAGTGAAATAAATATTAAAACTTCGTTTTTCTTTTGACTTCGTCGGTGTCGTATTCTGTTGAAAAAAAATAATGAATTGCAATAGCAGCGACTATGCCTTTCTCTATAGAATCGATTCATTCTGAAACAAGTCGAATCGTTTTCTCATCCATTATGTCATTTTCATCTTATGAATCATATTAACATATTTGCTTTCTACTACCAACAACATGTATGCGATTTCTTTCAGCATGCTATATTCTTTAACAGAAGCGTCTGTGTGCACTCAGGTAATGTATGAATGTGGATGTAGATGAAAATTAACACCAGCAGGGTGTGCGTGTGGCATGAGTTGCCTAATTTGAGTTCGAATATAAATTGAGAGCTAAATGATTATAACTTCGAAAATAAATAAAAAAAGGCTTTCATGTTAAAATAGCAAAAAAAGAAAAAGATAAAATCTTATATAAATTATAAATTATAAATTTCGAAGATACCCATGTTAAAGTAGGAAAAAAGGAAAAGATACACTCTAACTTAAAATGTGTCGCATTTTATGTGTTGTTTCCTCAACTGTAGGGAGGGTCACATGAAATAAAATGAGTTGGTATGTGGGTATGTGTGTTTGTGTCAGGGTCAAAGATAAAAAAAAACATGATCAAATATGAATACATCGGAATTTAAGTGAATCGAGTTTTTCATGTTAGGACTTATGCCAGTTGAGTTTTTTCATCGTAAGATTTCAGTAAATCAGAAGTTTTTATATTGGGCTTTCAACCGGTCAGATTTTTTCAGGCTGGAGGTAAAGGTTAAGGAAAGTAAATCAGGGTCGGAGAATCCGAATCTGAGATCCATTTATCAAAGTTTTGAGTTGAATTTCTAGGGCCAAGGAAAGGTTTTTTTGAGAAAATAATGATATTCCCTCGACTGTAGAAAGGGTCATATGAAATAAAATAAGTTTTTCTGTCTGTCTGTGTCAGAATGAAAGGTGAAACGTCAAAAAAACATTGACTAAGCGTTCGATGCTCACGTTTTCAATATTGGGCTTTCGACCAATCCGATTTTTCAGACTGAAAATTCAGCCAATCTGACACATGTGATAAGTTCTCCCTTAATCAGCTGTTTCATGACTGGGTTTCCATGGATGAGGCTTTTTTGTAGCTGAGTTTCTAACTGGTGATATGTTGTGTAGGACTACTTTAGTCAGTCAGACATTTTGGATCTAGAATTGGAGAAGATATAAGTTCGTTGTTTGTAGTTAAAGACGTGTGGTTTTTTTGACGGCAATGTCCGGCATTAACCCTTTGAGGACGGATTTTTTTTCTGTATATTTCATCATAAATCAATCAAGAGTGTGGGGTAGGGAACTGCAAAATCACTTTTTTTAGTCCCGATTCCGGTCAAATATGGGGGGTGGATGTGGGTGTGGATCAGGAGAAGAAGAACACCCACACCCAAAACATAGTAGTTGCTAAGGAATTTTTACTGATGTTGATTATTTTTAGCTGGTTCATATACGGTTTTGTGCAGAATTTTACGCTCTTTCAAATGACCGTATTTGAAGCTTTGTCAAATAATGTTTTGACAAACATAATCGCTCTGCACTGAGTAAAAATAGGGTATAATTGGCATGGGCCCCGAGGGCATCAAAGGGTTTCGAAAATATATTGAATTTGGCATCAAAAGATTCGCCGTAAAATTCTGCATCGGAAAATAAACTTCTTATGCGAATTTGTTCGTGGGTCGATTCCTGTTCTTATGCGCCCCCGTCCTTTCATAATCTACATTTATTTATTCTACATAAATTATTTATTAAAAATAGATAAAGCACCTGTGAATGAAGTTAATTTCTGAATAAAAGTTAAAACACATTGATGAAAAACTAAGCAAAAATAAAAAACAAACATCAGATCTAGTCATTTTTTATCTTTAAACAAAACAATCAACGTTCAATTTTTTTTTCTACAAAATAGTTTGATTGAATCGAATTTTTTTTATGCCCACATGAACATAGGAATCACACCTATAATGAAAATAAATTTACTTTATTTAAGAAATTTTTTATTCCAAATTAAATTAGACCTTCTTTTGTTGTCCATTTTGGGATTAGAACGTCATCAGCTACATACTCTAAGGGAAATTCGACAACAAAACCTTTAATTTGTTTACATTTTTTATGTGCCTTAATTAAAATTAAACATTTTTTATTTAAATAAAAACTAAATAAAGAAAATCAAACTTACTGCTAATGGATCAGTATCTCTCAATTTTGATTGCTGAGTATATTCAGTAACTTCGATAAAAGTTCTAACACGATTAGTAGGTAAAGTATTAAAAACTTCTTCATAAATTTGTGCATTAGCTTTTGCTCTTCGTCGAAAATATTCGTAAAATTCATCTGAACATGGATCATCAACACTCATTTCTTCTTCATTTTTAATACCCAATAATTGTCTGTAAAAAACTAATAAATATATTAATGACAATATTAGATTAAAACAAACCTAAATAATTTCTTTCTCCATGTTGACGAAAAAAGTCCAACTTTTTGTTTTTGACCATTTAATTGTGAATCAATCATTTCATCATCTTCAACAACTAAACAAAATTCTGAATCTCGAGAACCTTGAAGAGAACGATCATTTATATTTGCTGATCCACAAATACACATTCGATCATCAACAATCATTAGTTTTGAATGAACATCAATTATTTCTGTTATCTTGAATGAGATTTTTTTCGTTTTTTGTTATTATTAAATAAAATAATTTCAAATACTTACTAATGTACCCATTAATATATCCCAATTACGCATTCCATAAAATGTTATATGCTCTTCAGGATTAGATACACCTATTTTAATAAATAATATTAACCAAAAAAAAACAAAATCTGTATTATGAAAAAGGTCTAAAGTATTTTTCCAGAATTAATTTGACATTTTATAAGATTTTACTCATTTTTGCTTATGATTACTACATGACTGTCCTTTAATCAAATAGAATCGATAGTGTAGTCAGCTTTATATATTTCCACTCCTTATAATTTATTTCAAAATCATTTTTCTACAAAAAAATCATTTCATTGTTTTGTTGTTTTGAGCCTTATTAGTTTCATGTAAACTTGATTATTACATGTTACAATAAAAAAAAAAAATACTATCACCATATCATTACAAATTAATTTGGTTTAACTCTTTATTAACGGAATGTTTTCGAGACTTTTAAAAGTTGACATAATACTATCATTGATGCAGTAGATTGTAATCCTTAGTGATCTGTCATATTAAAACTTGAGTAAAATAGTGCACGGTGCTTATTTAAAAGAATTCATCATCAATTCACATTCTTTAATATAATCAATTTTTTTTTTATAGAAGTTTGTATATGAAACTTTTTCAACACTTTAAAAAACTCTAATGTTTTTCGGTTCAAGATAAAATAGAAGGAAGCTATTTAGCATTACTTTTTATCAAAAAACTTGGTTGAAACAATCTAAAAACAAGACTATTGAGTTCTATGGATAATAGGCATGTTGGATAAGACCGTTCGTTTTAGTTTGCAAATTACTTTTATTGATCTAACTTCTGAATCGTATTAAAATTTAATTTGTTAGCAATTGAAAGGTTGTGACTTTGTTGATGGAGATTTTTAAAAATGATATTTTGAAGGCATTTTTCTTTTAATTTAAACGTTCAATAGAATCAGTTGATAGAAAAATTCTTTCCTTCCGATCTGTATTAAATTTACATTTCGAACTTGTTTCACTTGACAGTTATAAGACTTTTTGAGCTTGACATTTTTTTGAACTATTAAGATAATAAAGTCACGTCAGTTTGAATCTTAAAATAAATATCATTATTCATTTCATTATAGTGAATTGCATTTACATAGGTGCTTTTTCAAATGATTATGGGTTATACGGCTTACATTAAAGTTCTCTATGATGTTCTCATGAAAAGTTATTCAAAAAAAATTTAAATATACTATATTTTGAAATGGATAATAGACAAGTATTGGCACGCAAACAATATCAAAACTAGAGTACGATTTTACTATTAATTTAACTTAGATAAAGATTTGTTTGCTATATTCAATTACAAAATAATATTCGATTTCGATTGATCTTTTACACGTATAATTTATTTTCTTTGATTTAAAACTTACCATCTCGTATTAATCTTTGATAAAGTGATGTTTCTCCTTTATTAATAGATCTCATTATACAATAAAGAACCGCTTGAACAGCATTTTCATTTGAAAATCCTGGTAATAATGGTAATACAACATATACTCGAAATTTTTCTTTCTTGTTAGCAGCATCAATTATCCGATGATAAAGTGCATCACCAATCAAATTTTTAATTGTTGTATCATTAGCAATTGAAACAAAAAATTGATTCTAAACAAGAAATCTCTTATTTTGAAATTCAGTGAATAGAATAGATAAAACTTACTTCAATATAAATAAAATGTTGAGCACTCTTAATCATATGAATATACGCATTTTGTATTGAAGTTTCTTTAGGGCCAATGCTACATGACCAATCTGCAGCAGAACGAACACATTGAGCATCAACACGAATTGGTTTTAGTTTTTCACCAAGAATATCAGAAAGCATTGATGAATCAAATAATTGATCATCATCATAACTCTTTGGAAGGATGTATGGAAAAAATTCATTAAAGCGATATTGATCTGCCTAGTTTTTAGCAAAAAAGAAAAAGAAAGAAAAGCCAAAATTTTCAATTATTTCAATAAAAAAAGAAACAAAGAAAAATTTACTTTATGAATATTCCATCGTTGAATAAAATGCCTGGCACAATCTCTTGCTGCTTCTCCACTAACAACCAAAGCTTCGTCGTGCCATGGCATTCGTGGAAATATTTTTCGATCAACAGTCTTAAAAAAAAAGATAATAAAATATTTAATATGATTTGTGAAATAATAGGAGGACCTTCTTCAAATTTTTCAAGATTTTTAAAATCTTCATCATAAGCATTTGCATAATCTTTTCCTATAAAATATCGAATTTTTTTATTAGAAATTGATATTTCATTAATAATTGTTTTAGGTTTTTCATCAATTGATTCTGGTAGAATTTCTTCATTTTCATTCGATGATTCTTCGTATTCTTTTTTGCGAATTGTCTATCAGTTACGATAAGAAATACAACAGAATTTATAAATAACTCCTTTAAATAATTTACTTTGATTATTCTCTTCCATCGTCCTTTATGTTTATGCCGTCCATGTTCAGTGTTTTCTTCGTCAGCTAAAATTTCTCGTTCAGCATCGGTTAACACACTTCGGAAATCGGTTACTTTTTAAGTAAATAGAACTATATCGAATAAAAAAAGCAATAAAAAAAGTCTTACCAGGTGTTGCTGCAAGATTGCTATTATTCTTGGTTCTTTCACCATTAACATCTATTTAAATAAATATGAATTAATAATTCTTTTGATATAATCAATAATACTTTGATTTTGATTTGATTTTAATAATGATTTTTTTTCTTGATCAAGTTTTGTTTGTTTACATAATTCTTTTGGAATTTGCGTTGAAGACGCCTTTCAAATATTTAAACATTATATTTAATGTATTTATATCAAAAATAAATAATAAATCGATTTCAAAAAAAATTCTGTTTACTTTTGAATTTCAGAACAAGTTCTTTTCATCTGATATGCGATAGAATATTTCATTCAAATATATTTTATGAAGAAGAAAAACAAATGTAATTAAAACAAAATTGTTCAAGATTTCTACCAAGAATATTTTATTGAATTTCTTTTCTTTAAATTATATTTCTAAAGAAATAAGGCAAATGAAAGAACACTACTTTGTTGTCAACATTATCTTATATCTTTTAAAAGTTAGCAAATACATAAGAACTTAAGTCTTATAAACTGTTTCTAAAAAACTTTTTTTGAACTTTCTGGATGAAATATGAGTAATATTGAAATTGTAGATGGTATATAGTTAATACATAATAAATGATGAAAAATCGAAAAAGAAAAATATTCTTACAATATTGCTAACACGTGTGCTTTCTGCCATTTTTTCTATGATACTAACTGCAGCTTCTTCCTTCTGTACTTCTTTTTCAAGTTGATCATATTTTTCATTTGGAAGTATTAATTCCGTTATATTTTCATCACACAAATCGACTAATCTATTAAAAGTAAACCATACGAGAACAAAAAATAAAACTTTCATATATTAGAAGGTTTTCTTCAATGATTGAAATAAGTGTAAAGTAAAATAACAAACCTATGCTCATCTGTATCCCATCGTCCCCAACAAAGATCAATTCCGCCAATAAAAGCAATACGTTGATCAATAACAACAATTTTTTCATGATGAGAAAAAAGCCATGATGATTCAGTTCCTAGCAAAAACATGTGATTTGGATGCCGAATCACTTTTATATTTCTTTTAGTTGGACTTTGAGCCATCAATTTTGATTCTGTATGATCACTATTTAAACCAACAAGTGGTGGATCGTTAAATAGTAACACATAAACACGAATTCCTTCTTCCTATATATACATATATTTATATAATAAATAAAAGAAAGAATCTTGAAAATGTACAGCTCTTTTATTAAGTAGATTAACAAGTCGCATTGAATCATCATCACAAGGACGAATAAGCATTAATTCAGGTGAAATAAACCAACCAGCAATGAATATGTCTTCTCGTGCTGCTAATATAGATTTAGCTACTGTTTCCATATATGATTGACCATTTATAAACCTATCTCAACAAAAAACAATAGTTTCTTATTATTTATGACGTTGTTGTTTCATAGAATTCTTATGAGATATTTTCTTTAAGTATATATTTTATCATTTGACCTTCGAGAAATTTAAGAATTAAGAAGGTTTTGTTTTTGCTCGTATATTAAGAAAAATTTTCACGATCTGTAGAAGATAGAAGCTTTCATTCAATATATTTTAAAATTTCTTTAAAATTGCTCTTCAATAAAAAATAATAGTTAAACTCGTTTCGTAAGAATATTGAATAGAAAATGCATTACAAACCAGTGAGCATATTGCTGTTGTCTTCTTGGTGCATATGACTGAAAAAGATTTCGTTCAGCAAACAAAGATCTACTTTTAACATCCGTCAAACGATCAAACCAAGTATTACGGTCATCTTCTTTTTCAAATTTAATAAACATAGAACGTTGTGAATTTTTAATTTTAATTCCATTATTAGTTGTAGTTTTCCGATAACCTTGTTCAAAAGAAAAGGCACAATCGATGAGCAATGGAAATCCAATTAAAGCGGAATCAGAATTCATATAAACAAGATATGAGTCTTTAAGAACAAACCATCGTAGTGCATGATGACATCGAAGTTTATCACATATAAATGGAACTCGAAGAAATATTGAACGACCACGGATGTCACTTATTGAATGTTTGGCAATAGCACCTTCTTTCACACTAATACCCAAACCTTGTACAAATGATAATGAACTTACATCAAGAATATCTCTCTATTTAATTAAATTAATCAAAATTTTATCTTATATAGATTTTAATGTATTTACTGTTGCCATATGTTCACGAAATTTTGGATGTTTTAATATTTTAGTCAAATAATTTTGTAATGTTTTCTATAAACGACAATAAATAAAGAAAAACAAGACAAGAAAAGAAACCAAAATTTTACACATCGCTCTTCAATTGTAAATTGATTTAAAAAAGAAAGTCGATCGTTACGAGTTGGAAAGCATGGTTGTTCATCTTGTTTCTTATTTAATGAAGAACTGTCATCATTATTTGCTCCTCTTTGTGATAAATCACTTCTTGAAATCAAATATTTAACAAAAAAAAAAAACAACTAAATCAAATATATTTAACGCAATATTACTTGTTCAAGCTGCTTATAGATCACCCTGTTGCGCGTTCAACATAATGAACAAGAGCTTCATGGAGATCATGAAAATGCTTATAACGTTTATGTATGATCCATTCAAATTCAGGGCCATCACGAACTCTTATTGTATATTTTTAAAAAAAATATTTTATTTTATAATATAAATTATTTTTTAATACATTGGTGAGAAAAATACTCACAGATACGGATGAAGAAAATCTGTAGCAGACTTATAGCCTCTTACTGCAGTTATGCTAATAACTTCAAGTGATAATCTATCAATAAATATTTTATTACATCTACGATTGAATCATTTAAATATGACATTATCAATTTTAAAATTTGATCTTATTTTATACTACGATTAGAGCTCGTCAATATAAGTTTTTATCTTGTTCTTGTACAACAAATATTGAATTTTTGATGATGATAAAAAATTGTCTCTAGACGAAATAAAATGTAAAAAATCACTGTTGTACTGTTGTCATCTGAAGTCTGAAATAATCTCTGAATTCACTTTTAAAACAGACTTACAAGGAAAAGTCTCAATTGATTAAGCATTTTTGAATATCATGTAACGATTTTGAATTCTTAATTTATTTCCTATATAAATACTGCAAATGATGTTGGTTTATAAATGAATGTTCTAATTCTTCCTTGAGAGCACCAAAAAATAACTAACTTTAAAGTTGCAATTTGAAAATTTGCCTAGAGATATACTTTAAAAAGAGTAGCTTTTCGTTAAATGTTTCACGTCTTCTGATTTGCTTTTATCATGAAAAAAGAACATTGAATCTACTATTAAATATGATCAATGCCAACAAGGTATCTTTACCAGACAACAAGATAAAAAACAGTCATAGTAAAACATTCTCGCTAAAACTTGTCTTTATGTAAGGTTTCGATTCGACGTTTGAAAATTTGTTTTTCTCAATAGAATTTCAGTATTTATCAAAGCTATCCTAAAGATCCGATAGGACGACAAGTTTCTTCGTTATTAAAAAGTAATTCGACAATTTATTTGGTTATAGAATATTTAAATGATCCCAATAGACTTCTTCCAATGGACGTTTTTCATCTAATATAAATCAAATTAATAAGAAAAAAAAATTAGATAGCTTGTATGTTTAATAAATACGCGAATAGAGTTGTAGAGATTCATCAATAAATTTCTCATCTGGATAAGGTAAATATTCTGTATGTTTTTGACGAGCATTACCTAAAAAATAGATGGAGAATAAGAAATATTAAATTAAAATCTTCAAGATTTCTTTTTTCAATAAGATAATTATATTAAAAATAAGATCAATCTATAAATGAATATTTGTCGAAATAGTATAAGTTTTTATAATAAAGCTATTCACATATTATTTACAAATAAATTAAGTTTTTTTCAACAACGAACTCAATAAAAACGATGCAAGTGAACATTATAGAAATAAATAAGGCTGTATATTTACTTGGAGTCACAACCAATCGCGCCATATCAATTGTTGGTTTTACAAGATTATCAATACCAACTGATGGATCCATTTCAGTTACTATTTCCATTCTATCCAAAAGAATGAATAAAACAATCTTAGTTGTGAGTAGGAAGCATGGGATCTAACTATTCTCATATAAATTATCTCGAAATTGGAAAATCTAAAAGTCTAAAAGAATTGTGCTTTTGAAGCGCTATTTGGAAACGAACAAGACATCCTAAGAATGATTGTAAAAACTATATCTGATTTCATTTTAATTGTTCTTTTTCATATTCAAACAAACATTTTCGAGTTAATCCTTCTCAAGATCACGGTGACATAAGATATGAAACATAGAGATGTATGTCTCTAAAAAAAATAGAAAATAATAGAAATAAACTTAAAAAACCTCACGACGCAGTACTATAAAGGTGCTTTGTATCTCTAAAAAAGTAAATCTTACTTAGCACTACATAAGTTGTGTGCTTACAACCACATAAACAAACTATCAATTATAGAAAAACAAGACATATTGATTGAAAGCAAAACTACTGTGTAACTGTTGTTGCTTTTTTTCGTTCTCTATTTTTTTCCTGTTCTATGTTATTTTTTGCTGTTCTTTGGCCTTGCCATATTTTGTCACGCTTACATTCGATCATTTGTTGTTGTTCAAACGATCGTACATATTGGCTTGAAAATGAAAAGCAGAACATAATTTTTTTTTTTCTTTTTTTTTGTCCTCTTTTATGAAGAGAAAATATTGAAATACGTTCTGTCGCTGATTAGTTCGACAGAAATTATATGGACAACAATTAATATTAATGCATTGTAAGGGTACAGAAAAAAATAGATTATTTGCCGAACATATGAAAAAATATTATTTTCTTCATCTCCAAATGAAATCCATATTTTAAGATGTTTTAATGATTAAGATCTTTTTTGATAACCAACTAGGAATATTGATTTAGGATTTTTTTCCTAAAAACACAGTAAATCATACACTTTGTAATTTAAATACCATCTTCTACCATTCTAAAAATCTTTAGTATTAAAATCAAATGCGGTAGCTTAAGTAGTAGTATGGATTAGACATTCTGGTAACCAGAATTATTGCTTTGTTCTATTGAAAATGTTGAAAAAGTGTCTACCAATGGTTTTTTGTTTTCATTCTGTTAACCAGAATGTACTGATCCATACTACGACTTTAGGTACCATATTTGGTTTTAATATTAAATCTTTTTACAGTGGTAGAAGATGGTATTTTAATTTCAATATGTATAATTTACCGTATTTTTACAACCACTAGAGATTGATGAAGGATTTCAGACAATATTGTTAATGTAAGTAAATATTTTTTGATTGTTAGTTTTTATTTTGACATTTATTCTGTCTATGTTTTTTTGTTAGAATATATCTGATGGAGAGTCTTGTCAACTGAAACTTTGTTTTAGTCTTGGATCCTCAGCAGTCATAGATCTTAAGGGTTGTTTCATTGTATTTTATAAATTTGCATTCCCTTTATAAAAGAATAGGATCAAGTTATTTTTTTGAAAGTTAACGAAAAAGAATGATAAAATCAGATTCTGTTAAATCGATATCAATATATATTATTTTTGTAGAAAGTAAGTAGACAGATCTTCACAGGCAGACTTGGACGTCTTGAAGAAATAAGAACTTCTGCTACATGCAAACAATAGTTGAGTTCACGAAACGATAAGAAAAAAAAGGTTCGACTATTTTTTGAACGCTTTTTAATATAAGTTTTTCATTGAGTATCACTAGACACCTTTTACCATAAAGAAAACAAATACGAAAGTTGACGTATTGTATACGTGCGAGTTCTTTTCAGAAATTATAATTTGCCATGAGTCTATGACATTGGATTCATTTAATTAAATAAACGATGAGAAACTTTGTTCAAATAAATGAGAAGATCTTTGAACAACTTTGATTAGGAAGCTAGCCTGATTTTGATTTATTAATCAACATTTCTTTAAAGTTCTATATACATTTAAATAATCATTGAGCAAGTCTTAAAAAGGAAAATTTCTCTTAGAATAGGTTAATCAGAATTTATAAATACCATATATTACAATCTCTGCAATGAAGTCTTATTTCATCGTTTGAATTTTGGAAAAATTTATCGATGATATTCATTCTGAAATCATGTCTTAGCAAAAAAATAGTATCTCCTATTTCTCTATTATTCCGAGTTATATTGTTCTATAATCGATTGGACTGAAAGTCAATTCACGAAAAAAACAAAAAAAAGAGAACGTGAATATTATTCAACTGATGGAGTTCAAAAATATGATTAATAGTAATATGCTCTAAAGACAAAACAAATCTCAAAAGAAAAAAAGATAATATCTGTTGAAGAATTTTAGTTTTTAGTCGCACTGTTAAAAGTTAATGCTAAAAGAAATGTAATAACATGAAAATAAATTATATATTTAAGTGTTAGTAATACGAAGTCTTGAAGAACATTGTTAGTCTGATCATGTTACTAAATTTAATGAGTTTCCATAATTTGCAAGAAAAAAAAGTATTTTTTTTATAGCGAAGATGTTTCTTTTAGTCAAAGAACTTGATATTTGATATAAAGAAAAAGTCAAGTTTTTCTGATGAATGTTTAGTATCTCAATAATTTGATGTTGAACAACCACGTTCAAGATTAGATTTGGTATTTATAAAAAAAAATTGCTTGATAAGTGAAAAGTGAAATTGTAATATTTTCTTTGGTAAAGATAAAATCGAAGCTATATATATATATGGCTTGATCAAGTTGATGATGTTGAACCGAATCTTATTTTTTTTCTTGATCATTCGTCTGTATATACTTTATTTGAAATATTTATTTTTCATTTATTTACGGTTCTATATAGTATAAATATTCAAGTAAATGATATCAAATATTAGCATACAGACCATCGTTTGACTCAAATGAGATTTAAACGATGATATTCACATAATGACACAAAAAAAAGTGGAAGAGTACATCATTTTTCCTATATACTATTTGTAAACGGATGAATCACCCTTAGTAAAATTGAGAAAATTGATATCAGTTCGAATTCGATACTTTCACGTCTCGCTTCAACAAGTATTTTCTGGCTTCCGATTCGTGAGACTAAGATGTTCGAAAACTTAATTAATATGAATTTTCTTCTCCTTAGATTAAAGTACTTGTACAGATTGTATAATTTTGAAACAGAAACACATTTTATATTTACAGTCTTTGTGTTTACTGTACAATCATAAAGCAAGACATAACTAGTACTCTCTCATAGACGTCTGTAAATTAATCCAAAAAACAGATGTGTATTCGGTCGATTCAGAGTTGGAACTGAACAGGTTTTTTCTGTCCGGTCCGGTCCGGCTAGTAACCGGCCGGACGAATTTTACAGCCAAACTGGCAAAAATCCGGCGAAAATAACCGACCATAAAAGTATCTGTTCACATAAAATGTTGGCGGAGGGGAATTGAATATTCACATGCAGAAATCCGAATTAGGGGTGATCAATTTACATTTACGAAAAATTTATAAATCCAAAAATAAATTTTAAGAAATTTAAATTTAAAATAAATTTTAAAAAGTTTTATTTATTTTGAATTTTTATTGATTTAAACTGGATTTAAATAAATTTAAATAATTTTAAAAAATTTAAATTTATGTAAATCCAATTTAAAATTATAATAAATTAACAGCAAATCGCCGCCCCTAATCCGAACTGGAAACTAAAACTTGGGACTGAAACTCTCCCTTCATATTTTATAGCAAGGTGCATCGACTTTTTGAGCCCGACATCGATATAAATTAGCTATTCAGATCAAATCTGTTTTTCATCTTAATTTCAAAAAAGAAAAAAAAGCAAGTTTATAACAAATCTAACACAAAAATGTAAATATTTATTTTTCTTGACTCAGGTAGCTGCCTAAGTAGAACAAGAGAATAAATTATCTGATCATGGTTAAATTGAGCGATACACGAGAAAGAAATCGATAGAGATATAAAGAGAACAATCAATCGTTTATCGTCAAGTCGAAGACAAGATATCTATTGAGTCTTTCGCAAACACATTCTTCTGACTTGAAAATATCATAGAAAAACCGTTTTCAGTAGAGAAAATTCTTGGGTGCAAACAACAATTTTGTAATGATGAACTGGCAAAAAATCCGGTCCTGTACGGCCGGACCGCTTTCAACTCTGTATCGATCTAAGAAAGCGAAATCTATAAATTATGTTTATTATCCAGATTTTATTTTGAATGAAGGAAACGTCAAACTGAAAATCGATTTTAATTTGTAATCATAACAGAGATCTCAACATCTCGAATTAGGTTTCCACAAGCATCGGACGATGTATCGTTCTTAAGGGTATCATGCCACAAAAGATGGAGTTGGAGAATGAACTATGAGTAAGGAAAAAAATTTCGAATAATCATAATAAGGTACTTCGCATTACATTAATGAAATGATTGATAGAGAGTACAATAAAAAAAAGTATCCATTAATTCAGTGATTTCAGTGAAAAATGTAACCTTCTTTTCACGATTGAAATACGTTTAAAATGTAAGTTTAACAAAGTCTCAAGAGTTATTTTATGTTAATCTCACTTTTATGGGGAGAAAATGTACGTGACACTTCGTTCAATTCACATATTAAGCGTCTTTTAACGGTAAACAAGGTAAATTCTTTCTTTATTGAAATCGTTAAGTTTATATAAATTGTGCTCTAAGTTATTCGTATAAAGACAGTGTTGATAAGCATTTGTAGAGACCTCATCAATGTCTTTTCTTAAAAAGATTTTTTCATTTGTTTCAAACAACAAATGACAAAAAGAGATATTTGGTTATTGCATATTTCTCGAAATATTTAGATCAATTATTTGTACACAACAATATCTATCATTTTTATTCATCCATCGCCCTCATAGATATTATCTTCAAATACACAAGGTAAGTTGATTTATAAATCAATGATGTTTAGGCAAACTTGAAGTGAGGGCGGTGTGGGTGTGGGTGTGAGTGTGGATGGGTGAGTGGTATGTGTGTGGGTGTACAGGAAAGGAACAAACCAACAACAACACCCAAACCCATACCAGTACCCATCCACACCCACACCCTACTTCAAAAAGTCTGATAGCTGTTTTGTTGAGAGTTTTGTTTCTAAACTAAGACTTTCATAGAAGTATCTCTATTTTGATGTTCGATCGATATGCAGCAAAATTTAGGTATCAAACTTAGCTGATGATGACTCTCAAGCAAGATCGAAACCGGTCGTAAGTATCCCCTGTGTGTCTAAATAAGATTTCGAGCTTCTTTACACACGCAAATTCGAAGTAAAATGGGTGCGGGATGGGCGTGGAGTGGGTGTGGGTGTCGGTGTGGGTGTGAGATCTTAATATGTATACCCATGCCCACACACCCACACCCACGCCCTACTACGAATATAACACTAATATACAGTACGAACCAATTAACCAGCATTTTGCAAATATCATAAGATTAATCGAACTGTGCTGCAATACATTTCTAAATTTCCTTTCAAATCTTTTTTAATTTGTTCCTATTTTAAAATCTTCTTCTCTCAACAAAATCATCGAGTAAAGTTCATTTTGACCGAGCATTTCAGTAGCGACACGCTGTACCATTGAGAAACTTTTATCATGATTATTTCGGCAAGGAAATTTTGTTTTTAATTCAAATGAATGTTACTTGAAATTATCATTATTATCTTAGATACTATTATTGCTACGAGCACAGATCCTCGAGTAACTAACGCATAAGACCAAGGCCTGCAAGCATTTCTCACCTAAACAGATCTTTGAGTTTTGCTTTTCCGTGGTTTTTACGAGTAGTCGAATCCTCAAAACTTAATCTAATGATTCAGATTACTGCTAACAATAAGTGGAAACTGTAACATAAAAGGTTTTGCTAGGGTGTGCGTGTTCGTTTGGGGGTGGTTGATTATAGGTGTGGGCGTGAGTATGGTATAGGTCTTGTCCAAAATCAAACTCACACCCACACCCATTCAGTGTCGAAGCACCTGCAACATTGCCTAGACGAAAAATGTCATCAGGAATCCAAAATATAAGAACACAGATGTCTTATGATAAGAATACGGTGTCGAAGCTTCGTGATCCACTTTCTATTTTCAGCCAGAACCCACCATAAATAGCTGCTGAATATAGATCCAATATTCGTGTCTCCAAGCATTGAACAGTTTTGGACTTTTCCGCCGAGAACTGGTCGTATATTATTCATTTTGTAATAACAGCTAAAAATGATTAATGAATAGGAATAGAACGTGTTTTCTTTATTTCACTATTACTAGTCTCTTGATACAGCGATATAACTGTCAGATCAAGATTTTAATTGCTAGAAATCATCTTCGAGAATAGCTCATCTCGATATTCTTAATCGCTGTCGAATGTTGGGACACTCGACTTGGGAAGTTAGCACAAAGAATTGTTAGCACGAACTTGAATGAAGAGATCAGGATTGCTGACAATTGAGAACAATCTGAAAAAGCTAGAAACTATCTTTGATATGGAAAGGGCGTAAGGTATGGCTGTGGATGTGGATCATAGATTTAAAGCGGAGTGTTACTCACAGTCCAAATCCACACCCGTGAGAAAAACAAACTGGAATATACTTATCTCTACTCGGTTGGTAATCGGCTGATGAAGATTTCAGCGAACAAAATCAACAGAGAAAGCAAGAGTTTTCCTATCGATCAAGCGAAGAAATTAATTTCAACTTCTCTTTTGGTCTTTTATAATTACATTCACATTCCAGAATTATTTCAAAAATGTTAGTCTATGTGAATTTAGTTTTAGATTGAAAACAATAGGCAATAACCTGACCAACAAAGAAGTGTGTGTTGATGGGCCGATCTAAGTAATCTTTGTCTTCATCGACAGCCATACCTTCGTTTTTTGTTAATTTTCTTTTAGAACTTTGTAAGGCAGCTACTTCTTTAGTGCGTCAGAAAATGATGCAATTGTAGAGATCTTTAAGTTTTCGGTTTAAAAACGGGTAAATCATCACTTTTATTCGTTAGACGAAAGATAATAATGTGGCTCGCCTGTTGAAATTTGATAAATACATCGTAATACTCGCATATTATCTCCCGTGTCAGCTAGTCTGATTGATAACAATAAGTTAATATTTTTACTATAATTGATATTTTCGTAGAAACCTCCTCAAGTAGTGCGCATTAAAATAAAAACAATGCTGATACAATATTTACGGCTATTGCGTCACCTAGGAGTAATGTATAGATGTTTTTTGCTGAGTCATTTGCAAAAGTGACTCAACTTACATATAGATATTGCAGAAGACAAGTGTTTTTTCTTGTTCTTTTTCTGTTCTGTCTATGCGCATTTCAACATACTTGTTATGTGTACATGTAATTACCAACCAAAATTGAGTCAGCCACACAATGCCGTATATATTTCTAACGGCATGATTGATCAAACATTAGACACTTTAAAATTAAGACTTATCTGTAAGTATAGAAATAAATATGAATAGTTTCAACACTCATTCATACTCTCATTTCTGTTTGACTTCGGAGTTTTCTTCAAACTAGTTGTGAAGAAACAAATAATATCGTCGAAATAACATTTTATCTTGTTTGAATCAGAAAATAGTATTGTTTTTACGAATGGACAATGCACATTCTAACGAGGTCAATAGTGAGAAATTAATGTCTATTTCAAAGTAGGCCTCGGCGATATCACTAATAGTTCAAAAAGGTTTATCAAAATGTTCAGCTTAGTTCAAGATATCAAAATTTTCATTGTATTCTTTGAAAAAGTTTTCTAGCATATCTTCAACTTGAAAGGAAGTTAGAATTATTCGTAGACTTCAACAAAAATGAAAGATAACAATCATCACCTATAGAAAAGTCAATGTTGAGTTATATTATAAAAGAGATATCTTGAGTTGCCGTTTATAAAAGTCTTTTTCCTCTTAAACAATACTTGGTTTACTTCAGACCATCTATTCTGCAGATAGAAATAAGTCATAACTTTTTATTCATATAAAAAAACATGTTTGCATGCTTTTATTTCTGAGTACACTTATTGACTACAACAAAATCGTTTTATTGAAATTCTCTGATTTTCATTCGTAATAGGTTTATTACTAGTATTCAGTGCTCTACATAAATACTAGACTGATTTGTCATTAATATTCAGTGTATTTCCTATTTTTTCTATCCAAAGTTTCTTATTTGATGCAGACTAACCGGCAAGTATTTCAAATGTCATTTTCACCCTCGTTAACAAGTCCAGTAAGCGAAGCTTCACAGGCAGAAGCAAATACGAGGACAAGAAATGATTCCAGACAAGAACAAGAAGAAAATGATCATTACCAATCAGCATCATCAGAAATAATTGCAACATGCATAGAGCCAACCTTTTCAGTCAGTTCAAGCAATCAACAACAGCTACACGTACCATTTCAAGTTCGTATGACACCACCTATTGTCAATATGTCTTGTTTGCAACCTATCCTACAGTAAGTATTGATCGAAAAACGAAATTGTTTTCTCTCTGGATACATGTATCAACGATTTGTAGCGTTTTTTTTTACATTAAATATTCGAAAGTTAACGACAAAATAATTTTTGAAACTAAATCCATCAAAGATGCTTTCACTTTTGAATTAGAAAATTATAATGACAAATCTCCCATGAAATAGAGAAAATTTTATTTTTGAAAAATGATTTGAAATCTCTGATCTCGCTTGTATAGAATAAGACTCATGAGGAGGATGTTGAAAACGAAAAATCGATTTTTTTTTCTATCTGAAATGTTATAATGAGATAAGCAGTGATCGAACTTGATTCATAGACAAATCAAATTGAGCTACTTATCGGTTTGAAACATAAACTAAACATAAGGGTAATACCTACTCGAATCTTTTGTGAATTATTTTCAAGAAATGTTATATCAACGGTGGATCTGAGTTGTCCATTGGACTTGAAACGGATTTCTTTACAAGTTCGTAATGCCGAATATAATCCAAAACGATTTGCTGCTGTTATTATGCGTATTCGAAGACCACGCACCACTGCCTTAATCTTTGCTTCGGGTAAAATGGTATGTACAGGTGCTAAAAGGTATTGAAAAAAATTTTCTATTTTCTGTTTACATGCTTAATTTCGAACATTTTTAGGGAAGAAGATTCATTAGAAGCAGCCCGACGTTATGCGCGAGTGATTCAGAAACTTGCTTTTCCAGTATGATAAAATATTTTAAACTAACTTTTGTATATTCAAATATCTTCAAGGTTAAATTTCGTGATTTCAAAATTCAAAATATGGTTGGAAGTATTGATGTCAAATTTCCCATACGATTCGAGAAGATTATACTTGAGCATTATCAATACTGCAGGTAAAAGATGAATTCAATTGACAGTGATTCATGACGAATATTTATCTTTTTTTAGTTACGAACCTGAAATATTTCCTGGTCTAATTTATCGAATAGTTAAACCAAAAGTTGCTCTACTTATTTTCGTATCGGGCAAAATAGTCCTAACTGGTAATTCAACTTAAAACTCTTCTATTGAAGTCAAACTCTTGATCGATTATTTTAGGCGCAAAAGTTCGTCGAGATATGCATGAAGCATTTGAACAGATTTATCCAATTCTTAAACAATGTCGAAAATGAATTTCCATGAAATAATTCTTCGCTGATGCATAGAGATTATTTTCTGTCCTCTTCTTATTTACGACTCTGGAGAACAAAAGTCAGAAAAATACACACGAAATCGATGAATAGTTATTCGAAAGGATCTTATTGAAATGACGATCGTCTCCATTCTATGAAAGCTGGGTGGTTAATAATCAGTGAACTATATGACTTTTATCGATAGACTTTAAATATACAAAATCTAATCATCAGAATGTATCAAATTTAAACCATATAGAAATTATTGCCGGCTTGCTGTAATTTGGGATGTGGGTGTGGATGTCGGTGTGAGAAAAGAGAGCATTGAAAGACCAATCCGGAACAGCGACACTTACAAAGCCGATGAAGAAGTGATAAGTGATTAAAATTGATTAGCAGATGAAAGAAGTTTGAAGTAAATTAACAGATAGCATAGAATAACAGCTGATAATTTCCATGTAGAAAAAAGACAAAAAAATTGCATTCC
Source organism: Rotaria sp. Silwood1 (assembly GCA_905250075.1). Lineage (NCBI taxonomy): Eukaryota > Metazoa > Rotifera > Eurotatoria > Philodinida > Philodinidae > Rotaria > Rotaria sp. Silwood1. Next base: position 219,051 of record CAJNOP010000196.1, read on the forward strand.
AATCCTTTTTTTGTATGACAAAGGTTTCTATTTAGTTATATTTTCTCTTATCGTTTTGCAAACACATACCAAAGTATAAAAAAATGATCGAAATCTTTTCGATGTTTATTATATTCTAACTTTCTGTGTGACTACAACGAACTTATAATCGATTACAATGAAAGTCATCAATCAAGATTAGTCGATTAGTATTGACATAGGATTTTGAAAATTTGGTCGATCTTATTGGTTAAAATTTTTCACTCGGAAAGCATATATGGGAAAAACCAAATTAGAGAATGTTAACCTGACATTTTGTCGATAGGTAGGTCTCATGATCTTTAAAATATTTCAAAAGTTTCAGTCCAAACGAATGTTTTCTTCTTATGATATTGAGTATCCAGAATGCGAACATGTGTCGAAAGAAAATATAATATAAGAAAGTGACTTCGACATTCGATAGTTCAAGAAGAAAAAAATCTTTTGGACTGAAATGGTTAAGACATTCTATGGGTCATTAAACCTAATTATGAGTATAATGTGAAGTCAAAACCCTATAAATCGATTTTTGCCATTTATGATTTGACAGAGATCGAAAATCCAGCAAAACGGTCCTAATTCCACAAAAGCAGGGTATGGGAATGAATTCTTCAAGACTCCGTGACGTCTCATTGAACTCTAGTAACCGACACAGATTCGATTCAAAACGGCATGTGATACTTGAAGACCTTTCCTCATCAGTCTAAGGAATATATTTTTCTCTGGCGCGATTTTATATATTAACCCCGATTACAGATGATCAGAGATACTTGAAGATAATACTCCTTTAATCTTCAATCATGTTTCAATGAAAATAAGACACATCGTTATGCGTATAAAAAAAAACAGCTCCATCCTATTTTACATTTTTATCCCACTGGGATTGTGATGATATTTATTGCTTTTAGTTTGTGCACATTGTATGCGAACTTCCTTCTTTCCAACAAGATACATTTGATTTCTTCAACGTATCGTTGTGTAACTATAAAAGAAGTAAGAGAAGTCTGTTTCTGAGATAAAATGGAAGCCACCATCCTAAACATCATCACAAACAATTAAGACCTGTTATTGGAATTAAATACTCATAACAACCGTCTGATAGTGATTTGATCCAGGCCTCATTGCTCTTGGCAATCATTTCTTGCAAACATCGTATTGAACGAAAATGTTTTTACTAATAAATGTGATGTATTGAGTGTAACTCATGTAACAGAAATTAAATTTTTACATCTTCCTCAACGATTTTATGCTCTATTTATTTTTCTTGGTCTTATTGAAAACGATCAAGCAACTGCAGATCGAAGTAAAACAGAAATTCAAGAGGTATTTGAATGGTATCTGAAATTTATCATTACTTGTGTTTTCAATGGTGACTTGGCAGATAGTATACGCAACGAAGATGTTGTATCTTTCAAGGCTTTACATGCTGCTTATCAATTTCAACCAGATTCTTTAATATTCATTATCAATGATCTACCAAAGACTCGCTCTACTCAGTACGAAAGTGAAACAACTCTCAAGCTAGGATACCTTTTAAACATTTCAAATATTGAAATTTGCTATCTGGATAGAGTCAATATTAATAGTTGGTGGCAAAAGAAACTATTGCACAAGAAAATGCTGGAATTCATTACTCTTCGTGAACCCTAGATCCACGAGAAGAATAGTGCTGGTGAATTGTTAGTTCATAGAATTTAAAATAATTGGAGAATGAATTGAAAAGGCAACAAGAAACTTTTAACAAAAAACTACATCGAACCGTATCGATCAGTAATTTTCCATGTAAAATATCTGGGAGTTTTCTTAATAAAATGAGTATGAGTGTGGATGTGTACAATAAAGAAGAAATACCCACACCCACTTCTTCAATACTCGTTTCTTTATTTCTATGCTAAAAGTAACAGAATATGTAACTATAACCCTTAGTTGCAGTTAGAATAACTGTTTTTCTTGTTGTTTCCAGTAGAGTTCGTTCGGTACGGATCTGATCTCATAACAGATGATACATAACGAATGATCTTCTAAATATTTTGTGAATATCTCTCTCAATTGCTGCAGGTTTTGCTTCAAGTTTTTTTGAGTGTGGATATAAGTATGTGGGGTATTGAATGTGAGTGTCCAAAGTAACAGTGGATACGATTATACTCACACTCAAAACGATTATTATATTTTAATTCTACTGATTTTCGTAGAACAACCATCAGTCAATACCAATAAATACTAACATGTAATCGATTATTTCAAAAACAGTTCACAATGATATTTTACAATCAAGAACAATAAATCATATTAATGTCATATGATATCATCAAACCAATCAATGATCCTGTACAATACCTATGGCTGTGTACGATGTACACTGTTCAAACTATTGTGCTGTAGTATCCATGGTTGCGTAGGCTTCATCATCTTTAGATCGGAGTATGAATGTTTTCTCTTCATTCACATTTACTTCAATATATTATGAAAATAGATATTCGATAGGTTTCGATATTTCATGAAGAAACGTTTGCAATAGATTTTGAAAATATAATCTATAATCAATATTTAATATTTGTTTACTGCAATTTCATCGGATTCTTGGAAAAACCCAAGACACTTCATGTCAGTAGAAAATTTTCTTCAACGAAATGCATTTTTTTGTTTCTTGGAAAAGAAATAATTCCATTACTCATTCGAGTCTACCTACCATTGTTTCCTCACACGAATGCCATAATTATTGATGCATTGTTTACTTGTGCTCGTTCGATTCTCATGACAGAAGAATGAAGCGAAAAATAACATTCATGCATGCAAGACTTTTTATTGTTTATTTTTATACGTGCCCACAACGGCAACAATTCAAATGTAGGAGTGGAATGAAGATTAGATAATATAGTAGGCTACTAATTTTGGGTAAACTAGTAAAGATCATTCAGAAAAAGGGAACGTCTCCAGTTTCTGTCCATTTTTAGAGTACCATATTTAATTCTTATCAATAGCAAGTTTTTTTTGACAACTGATTATAGTACTTAATGGGAAGCGAAATATCTACGGAATCACAAGAAACTACAGTTATCCTGGTCCAACTTTCGTTTTCCATGGTTAAACGCCTTTTTTTCTTTCAGTTCTTTTAATATCGCTACTCTGGTTACCACTTTTATTTTTTTTGAAACTCACATATATTTTCGAAGAAGATAATGAGTGTAAGTTTTAAGGTTAAGTTTTCGCGGCTCTCCCTCCCCATTACGGACACTTAGCAATGAAGGCTTCCATTACAGACCTTAATAACCAAGATTAAATTATAGATATATATATCACAGGGTGGGTGTGGGTGTGTGGGTGTGTGGGGTGTGGGTGTGGGTGTGTGAGGTGTGGGTGTGGGGTGTAGCTGGGTGTGGATGTAGATATGGTGGGGTGTGGGTGTGGCTATAGATGAAAACAAGACCCATACCCACACCCACATATCTTAGACTGAATTCGAATTTTGACATAATTCATTCCGATGTGTATATTAAATTAAAATAAAGTGAAATTTGATAAGTGCCTGGGTTTCTGGATGATGTCATGAATGCTCTCTTAAAAAGTCACACGAAAAGATGAATATTATTAAGAGATAATGATATAGGATTGAAGATATCATGTTCAAAGAGAAGAGAGGGAAACACCGATGTAAAAACACAGTTTGTAACAAATGTCATCAACCTGATGTGTTTGTCTGCCATATGATATTGTTCGAAGAATCCGTCCAAATAAGATTTCCACTATCTAACATTTGAAGACAAAATGCCGCATTCATTCCGCCGATCCATATATTCGCTGCCCAAAGGACACCACCAGTACCTGTGTAAACAACTAGATTTCGGTCAACTTGCGCGGCTAAAAAAGCACTTGCTGGTGTTGATGTTTGGGAAGCAGTCCACAGTGCCGTGGAAGTAACGTTGGCATTAGTGTAGGCAGTATAGACGCCAAATTGCCCATTAAGCATACCAGCTGCATAGTGTTGGGAGGGAGAATAGATGAATTGATTGTTATAGAGAACGGCATTATTATTGGGGGCTGAACAAGTGATTGATGGAGGAGCTAGAATAAAGCAAAAGTAATAAGCAGACGTTAGAGACTGCTTATAAAGCAATAGAAGAGATAGAAAATATACTGATCGGTTCCCAAACTGAACGAGTAATCGGTTTATTACCGAGTTTTATACCCTGATATGTATCTAAAACTTTTGTATCCCGTACCTGTAGTTGTAGTAGTTGAAGTTGTAGTAGTTGTAGTTGTGGTCGTTGTTGTCGTCTTAGTTGTTGTTGTTGTTGTAGTTGTTGTGGTTGTTGTGGTCGTCGTCGTCGTCGTAGTTGTTGTGG
>CAJNOP010000196.1:223421-254699 GCA_905250075.1 Rotaria sp. Silwood1
AGTTGTTGTGGTTGTTGTGGTCGTCGTCGTCGTCGTAGTTGTTGTGGTCGTTGTTGTTGTTGTGGTTGTTGTAGTTGTCGTCGTCGTAGTTGTTGTTGTGGTTGTTGTGGTCGTCGTCGTCGTAGTGGTTGTTGTTGTCGTAGTGGCCGTTGTTGTTGTTGTTGTCGTAGCTGTTGTTGAGGTGATTGTAGTTGCTAACGACAAGAATCAGAGTCGGATTTAAGTAAGGTTAGCAAGAGGAAGACATCGTACTTCGTACTGCTGTACTGCGAAATATTCCTGAAGTACACCGGTGTATTTTGAAATATCTCGAATGTCTAGGAGTGCGCAGGAGTGGTCCGAAAACCTTTAAATGCTACTCATAGCTATTTCGAGAGATGCTGCTGAGTACTGAAGCACTTAGAATGCTCTCTAAAGAAATTGGTACCGTATGCAACCAAAACAAGGTTATTCACAGGGGTACAAACTAGAAATCCTATATTGCTTTCGTAGGAAAATGGATTGTACAGATCCATTTTTTGCTTACATCAGAAATGGTCTGTAATATCATAAATAGATCTAGGGTAACTGCAAAGTAAACTAGTTCTTCAATCATTTATTAATTTCATACAAAATGCTTAATATGACCTTTTGAAAGATGTTGAAAGTTTCACTGTATATTTTTGTGTAAAACAAATGATCAATGAACTAGTTCACCTTACAAATACCTTACTGTAAAATTTAAATTAAATTAACAACCTATTTACACATCCATTCATCTATCTACAATGATAGTGCGACTGAAAATAGAAGGTGGATAGCATTTATGGTTTTGTGTCCATAGCTGTGTTCAGTCTTTCACATTGTGAACCAGCAAGTTTTTCTCGACCTAGTAATTCTTCCCTACGACTTTCCTTCTCGAAACAGCAGTTTTAACATCTTATACTAACATCAAAAGTTCTTCCTAACTTCAACAAATGGTCTATGGTCATATGATTCGATAAGTTCTCAAACTATTTTTAGATTTCATTCAGAACGCATTTTTCGGTTCTATCGCTTGAAGTTAGAAGGAAGAACGACTATTGTTGAGAGAAATATATTACAATAAGCAGACTTCAGGCAACTTTGGAATACAATTGGTTAAAAACAAGTATCTGGATACTTCAGTTTAGTTATATAAAAAATACTTTACGACGTTCTTTGTCATAAATAAGTTTCACAAAAGTCCGCATTTCTAAAAGGTTTATTTGGATAAGATCTTTGTATAAGACTAAACCAGGATGGTCAGATACTTTTTGGAATAGCCATAGGCAGAAGTGAAGAGAAAATAATTGGAAACGATTACAAATATAAAATATTATCTTTCAAAGATTTACTAATTTGGTGAAATAGAAAAAAAGAGATCGGCATGATTTCTTAGTTATTATGACATATGAGAGAGAATAGATTATGACAAGAATGAGTTTTTTGTGTGAAAGTTAATTAAAGTGATAATTGTTCCGAGAAAAGACTATTTGACCAAAACAGTTTGAATGCTACATCTTAAAATGTTGGACTGAATCTATCGAAAGTAATTGATTAGTTTTAGAAAGAGCTCAAAAATGTTAGGATTGGTATCGGATTGATCAACACAGATGACGAAGAGAAAAGAAAAACACATGAAAAGAATCTTTTATCAAACTTACTATGATGCTCTTCGAACATGCGAGGTGTGAACAAAAAAAGGAGATCGATCTTGTAGCTGAAAGATGACAAAGAGATATTCCCACCATTGCATGCCTCGGATATTAGAATCATAATCGAATACAACCCTCTAAATCATTTTCGAACTATCAAAACCATTTTTTAGTTGTAAACACCTTTCTGCAATAGGGGATCCTTCCATATTAGAAGATCCCCATGCTGGAGTTGCTTCATAGCAATCTTGTGCTTTTCCTCAGTAAACTATGTCAAAGTTTTTTCAAATCATAACAGAAGCCTCTGAGTCTTCGATTATGAAAAGGAATTTAACACTGGTAGCTGTGATGGTGTATGCTTTGAGAGTAATTTTATAGCTCTGCCAATCTCTGAGTTATTTAGTGATTGCCTAATATGTTTGAAGACTGAAAAAAGGTATCAGAAATGTCTCGAAACAACGGTGCTCTAAGAAACACATTGTGTTATTAATCTCTTAAATGGTTTCGAACACAGTAACAAAGTTGTTTTATGATACGATATATTGACAATAGTCATTGTTCTTGTTAGATTTCATTATTTTCTTTCTGTTCTTTGATTCATTGAATGAGTCCTCATATGCATAAATATATATATATATATTGATATATGTATATGTTCGTCTTTTTTCAGAAAGACGATTACTCTTGTTTCGTTTCGTTATCTTGTTTCTTTGTTCCTACTCTTAAAGTTAATAAATACATTATTGACTTTAACCTTATTGTATTACACAATTGTTAAAAAGATATTTTCTATCTATTGTGCATCAACTTCAATACATGACAAATGGTTTCGTAAAAATCCAATTTTTTCGAGAGTACCTTCTTGAGTGTAGAGATGAGTAGAATGATATCACAAATGAGAAACGGATAGAAAAAAGAGAGAGACTTGTTGCTCTTCAATAGAGCCATTCCAGTTGCAAAAGCAATACGTGATCGAATGCTATGACTGTGCTAATCAGTGAAAGATAAATAGTTCAAGAGAGGAGAACGAGAAATTCTACGCTGATCTTTCCGGCTGCTAGATTCATGAGAAAGTGGTCGAAGAGTCGCCAGATTTCATTATATTCATTCATGTTTCTCGTAATTGGATTCTAGTTGCAGTTACAAGAGTGTTTCAACAATAGCCACCGGCTTCGATCGAAACATATCGGAACTGACTCGAAAATTTTCGACTCGACTTAGCTGTTAAGAACGCCGAATCACCATAGAACCTGTGCAAAGGCAACAATGAATTAGGGAAACGTGCTCTTTTTTATTAGCTGGTTCTCTCCAAAGACGATCGTACCCAACTTATATCAAGCAATTCATCTGTCTTGATCTATATTAACAGTTTTATCAATGGAGAAAAGAAAAACATGCATCTTTCATGATAGTTCTTCCTGAAATTTCCTTTTTTGCCATTCATATGACTGGGCTTTTAAGTTCTATTGTTTTTGCTGGATTTTCACCAACTCGAAGTCGAAACAGAACCGATCGGATCAAACTGAATAGATTTTTGAATTGATCGAGCCATGTCAGTTACAAAAGATCTGTCCGCTTCCAACTCTGATCTCGCTTACCCATGCTTATTCAACTCGGATAAGAAAGATTGAATCAAATCGACAGACATCGTCGATGATCGATCATGCTGAAATTAAGGAAATACTATTGTTGGCGACGTCAAACTTCCTACCTCATTCTTCACTTCACCATCAATCGACTATTTTGTCCGAATCTCTGTCCATTTCTAAGTAATGTCGTCATTTTCTGAATGACCCTTATGGAATAAGAAACAATTCGATGCAACAAATTCGAAAGCTACTGCACAATGAGTCTTCTTTCATATTACTTAGGGCATACAAAAAGTAGTGACGCCAACTCTGCAATATCTCACAGAAGCCGTTAGAAGTCTTTTTTCTCTATATATTCTAATAACTCAGTTCGTGCTCTATAATTCTATGACACTTCATAAAGCTTCAATTAATATAGTATAAGCAAAAATTTTGAAATTCTTAAGTTTTCCGCAGCTTTTACAAATTTTCACATGTATAATATACAAGAACTAAGTACACGCACAGAAGAAAAAAAACAAATAGAGCATGTGTGATTCAGAAGTATAAATGAAGATAAATATCAATCAAGTTAAAAAGACTAAAAAAAGAAAGAGAAGAGAGGAGAAAATCAAAAGGAAAAAAAGAAGATGACATAAATATTATGCTGAAGACAATATAGCATATTTTTTCTAACATTGATCATAGTATGATTAAGGTGCGTACTGTACTTAATATTAAACTAATAGTTATTCATAAAGAATTACGTACTATCTTTGGTAAAGAAGCTCCTCTTCTTAGGCCTGTTCAAGGATGGCTTATATGGTTTCGTGATGGTCGAGAAGAAGTTGAAGACGAAGAAAGATCTGATAGGTCTATAACGGAGACGGTATCTGAAAATATTAGGTAAGTTCGTGATCTTACTACTGTTGATTCTTATGCTACAGTTGGTGAACTTGAAATACAACGTGATCTAAGGCATAGCATTGTTCAACAAATTATTTTTCATCATTTTCAGTTGAAAAAATTTACTGCACGTAAGGCACCCGAAGCTTCCAAACATCTAATGAACTTTCAAAAAGCTAAACTCTGCTCCAACGGCAGTTCAACGTAGTTATTTTGCACTATAACCTCTCCTTTGTACTTTTTCAAGTTAACTGTCTAGTTTTGATTCACTCTGTCAAATATGAACAAAAAATCGATCATCAATATTACATCAATATTTTTTGTCATCAGTTATTGATGGTATTAAGAAACAAAGGCTTTCCTTAGGAATCCAATCAATTAAGCTTCATCATGGTAATGGAAAACCACATGTGCATGAAAAGATAGTCTATAATCTTCAATCAAAAGGCGTAACAATAGTGCCACGTGCAACTTACTATTCAGACCTAACTTCATGTGATTTTTGGGTGTTTGATTAAATCAAATAAAGTCTAGACGATCAAGATGATTCAGAATCGTGCTATGAACCTGCGATTAAATTTATCAAGTCGTTGAAAAACGAAGGGTATAAAATAAATTTTGAGAAATAGATTCAAAGAATGAATTTGTTTATAAACAATCGGGATGATTATTTTGGCCATTTGATGTAATAAAGTCATGTTAGACTTTCTTCAAAAACAAATATTTTTTTGTCAACCATTCACTGCTTTTGTTTCGCTTTTGCAATATTATATATCATTTGAAAATTTGTGAAATGCCATAGAATTATAGAGCGCGACTTAGGCTATCAGCATATGTAGAGAAAAAGCTTTTCAGAGGCTTGTGTAAAATACTACAGTGCCAATGTTACTGATTTTGGTACAACCTTAGTACTCTCTGCATCAATAGTTTTTGCTTGCTTTTACAGTTGTGAACATCTTCCGTACTAAACTGTCACTATGGAAACTTTTAGTTTTCAATTAAAATTTGCAATTTCATTGCTGTTTTAGACAGAAAGGGCCAGCATGGAACGGGCCACTAAATTCTGCCATGCCAATCTTTCGTTTTATGTAGCAATCTTATTGGCTAATTATGTTCACTCACTACTATGTTTCCAGTTTTCGACATAGTGTAGTGTAGCTTCTTAATTGATCTATGAGTCTCTCTTCAATCATTGCTTCTGAAAAAATATTTTCTCGCATTAGACTCACTTGTCGCCGTCGTAGAAATCACAATCAAGACAAGGACAAGAGCACCAGCGATGCATCCGACAACTACTATACCAATGCCGAGGCCGATGAGTATTCTGTTGAAATTCGGTGATTTATTTCTGCAAAAGATGAAAAGGATACATTGTGATAAATTATTAAGAAACACTCTATAACGTTATCAAAACTCACCTGATATCTAGTCTCTTTCTATTGTGAGCATTGGCATCAGGAACTTTGTTTAGATCACATGTAATGTCTTTAACTGAAACTCGAGATATTTCGGTATTCTAGGCACCAAACATTCAAAAATCAGTCAACGTAATTATTATAGTATAATTAAAATATTCTGTTTCAATTTATATTTGCCTTAAAGGCTGTATGCTAGGTTTTAATTTCCTCAAGAAACATTGTTTTCTCCGTGAATACTTGAGCAAAAAGATCGATATTAGCAGTGTATATACTGAGTATGTAAATCTGGTTTACTCTAAAATATGAGCTTTCTAACTATTGTGGATTTAAAGATATGAATAATTTAACATCGCATACTGAGTTTCGAATTAACGGGTGACTGAGAACCCGTCATGGAACTCCTTCGTGCACTTCGTGTTGTTAGATAAAAACATAATCTTCATAGTCTACTCTTTGCCAGTTTGATGAATAATTCTTACTTCTACTATTGTGAAAAGATGTACTTGGTGCACAGTTCTTCTTGTCTACCAATTATGTGCAAGAATAGAATGCTTAATTATTATTGCTAGTTTTCTCAAACAAAATAATTCCTGAAATCTCTGTAATCTTATGCAAGAGATTCAATTCGGTTGCTATGAGAAAGACAACACTGAAATATCTGAGGAAACGAACAACACAGTCGTATGGTGTCTAATCCCGCAAAGGGAGAATCAAAAAGTGAATGTCATGAAATGCACTGATTGAAACTGACATTCGCGAAGCATACAGATAATCATCATATAGGATTTCGTGATCATACCCATTATAAACTCTTTTCTAATATATTGGTAGAGAATTTAAGGAAGAATCTTTCTAAAAACAAATGAACCATGAACGATAAAATTTACATGAGATATTCACAAAATACTGAGATCTGCATGCTTTATAAGCCACCAATTAATTCATAATTTCCTATGTAATACTAAGTTATCTATATCTTTCTAATAACAACAATTAGAAAGCTCATAATTTGGCATAATACAGATATATACACTTAGCATATACACTGTTAATATTGACTCTCTTGCTAAAGAACTCACTGGAAAAAATGATGTTTTTTGTCGAGATCAAAACTTAGTATACACCCTTTATACTATTTTATACCTATTTTGTACGGACTATTTTGTTAGTTGCCCGTTGCTTGCAGTCGACGATAAAATTATTCTTACTGTAGACCAAACACTGACTTTCGAAAATGTTTCAGACAGCTCGATAGAGATGAATAAGAATTTTCTTCCTTCAAATACACAGCATTATTTTGATTAACGCCCGGGAGTGCAGGGAAATTATAATTATGTGATGCGTGTGTCGAGAGGTGAAGAGAGAGGGTAAAGCTGTACTCTTTACGCTCCATACGTCCTCAAAAAAGTGCAAAGCTTCGACGCATTATACTTCCTAGAAAACAACTATTCCCTATTTGATTCGTTGCGATTTTGACGGATAAAAGAAATCAAAACGAGTGATATGGAAGCCGACTTATGAACTGAGGACTGCCTTCATCTTATCACGACCGTATCTAAACAAATTTTAGAGCGCTACGTTCGCGGAACTACTTACTTCAAAGCCCAATGTGATAGCTACTTCTGATAAAGTATCGTGAGAAATCACTTTGAAATACTTGACATATGATTTTCTCATTCGACACCTCGGCCAATCGGTAAAACGTGGGCCCTAGTCTAATATCTATAACTCGATGTGTCTTTGACGAATTCATTTGAATTTTTTCTACAAGCCCCCGTAGGCTAGCGAAAATGTGTCCAACTTGTCAGAACTCAAACTTTAAACAAAGTCGATATCAAGTCATGAGAACTGATCACTACTACGCAGATCGCACAGCTTGTTGAACCTTGAGATCTTGACAAAATGTGGTGAACTTTGAATACAAAAGAACTAGATAAATGAGATGGTACTTACCGCTAAAACCAATAGTAGTGAAAGGTTTTTTAGAGATGTGAACATACGACTATCAGATTTTTAACTCATGCTAGAGTAAATATAAATGCTACTAAAATGTTTTAATATAGCGAAACCCTAGTTTTGGAAGTATCAATCGATCTCTTATCTCAACCAGAACTCGTGTGACAAATGTAAAAAATTGGTTCTACACCGCCGAACAAAAGTTTAGGACTTTTTATTTTTCTCAAGTTTTGTTTTGCTCATAGCTCGGTCAAATTAAATCGAACCCCAACTCTGACACATACCGTTTTGTTCAGCTTTTGACGCTCTTTCCGGTGGTATGTGAATCAACGAGTTTACGCTTGATTTGGTGGAATTATTCACGTTTTCCTTGTTTTAGGCCTTTGCACTAAAACCCGATTTTCAACATGAAGATGCGGGCTAAAGTCAATTACTTTTCTACTGCCCGATAGTCCTTGAAATTCTGCATCGATCTATATGACTTTTATGTCGAAAAAAGAACGACCTCTAGGTCAGAAAAGTCGAAATACTCAAAACGACAATAATCCGATTTCATAAGAAAAATGTATTTTATTTTCTGCACGAGTGGAGAGTGATCCAAAGCTCGTTCTGACGTTGATCTATGTACCCTGATGTACCCTCTACAAGATGCACTAAGTTAGAAGATTTGATTTTACCACTTTGATTTTCGAGACCGAAAACTTCTTTCTGCAACGGAACCGAGCTATCTTCCTTCTGAGTATTTCGACTTTTCTGACCTAGAGGTCGTTCTTTTTTCGACATAAAAATCATATAGATCGATGCAGAATTTCAAGGACTATCGGGCAGTAAAAAAGTAATTGACTTTAGCCCGCATCTTCATGTTGAAAATCGCGTTTTAGTGCAAAGGCCTAAAACAAGGAAAACGCGAATAATTCCACCAAATCAAGCGTAAGCTCGTTGATTCACATACCACCAGAAAGAGCGTCAAAAGCTGAACAAAACGGTATGTGTCAGAGTTGTGGTTCGATTTAATTTGACCGAGCTATGAGCAAAACAAAACTTGAGAAAAATAAAAAGTCCTAAATTTTTGTCCGGTGGCCTAGTTTTAAAAGTTGTTTTCTGCTGAGTAGGATTGATTTTATGTGAATAAAAAATATTCAATTTAGTAGCTTTCATTGGTGATAGATCAATCGTCTCGAGCTATGACTTCTAAGTAAAAATTGTCATTGATAGCAATAAATTTGACCATTCATTGGACAGTTTTGAAGACTACTGAGATGCGCGTTACCAAAACTTTGGTCGATATGTTGTTTTAAGTCAGAATTCAGTATGTCATGCATGGCAAACCAGAAAGTTGTGTTCAACTATGGAAGCCTTCAATGATCGAATTCACATATTCAGATAATCAGACACTGACAATTGGTAATCGTCTCGCATGACGATGCTTAAACACGGAATCGGTACTGAAGTAAATATTTGAATATTTAACTTCAGATATTTGATAATTCAATTCAACTAATACTTTGACACTATCGTTTTCTGTCTTATGTCTTTGATTTAAAGTCATATACCACATAGCAAACGATACACACACAAGGGGTAAAAAGCGGATTGTCGTATCCAGAGATTGTATGGATCGGCACGGATCGTACAGATCGCGGATACGAAGTGCCCTTGAGTCCTCATGTGCTATTGTTTGGAAGTATCTTTTGGTCCTCATGTCTTATTATTTGGATGTACTCTCAGTCCCTCATCTTCTATTATATGAAGGCACTCTTGGGTCCTCATTTTCTATTATATGTAGGTTCCCTTAGGTCATCATGTTCTATTAAAACTACTCCACAGAATGGAAGTCCATTGGATAATAGAAGTTCACCCCAAGATTATAACAGTTCAAACACATTATAAGCCCATCTATCCGAAATGACCACAGGACAAGCAGTTAGAAAGCTTGACAAATAAGCTCATTAGTTCTCATTGTTTATTATAGGTTAGTTTGTAAGTCTTAGTTTCTTTGCCATCTATATATTCCATGGGCTGAAAGGAGTCTTATAAAGTAAAATGCGTTTGTATCTATGTATATGTCAAGGTCAAAAAGCCATCAATGACCGATCAGAAATTTTCGCTATCCATCTCTCAAACAACTTGGCTCTAGGGGAGCTGGAAATTCAACCAATCAGATTTTGAGTGGCTACGAAATTCAGTCAAGCAGGTTTTGAGGAACTGGAAATTCAGCTAATCAGATTTCGAGGGTCTAGAAAATTTAGAGCATCAGTTTTTGAGGCACTAGGAATTCAGCCAATTAGATTGAGGCACTCTCAAAAATTTAGGATGACAAGTTCAAGCGCATGGGTACGTAGTGCTCATTAGAATAAAATAGTCCAATACTAGTCGCATCCAACTATTCGATTGAAGCTCAAATATTCAGGAAGAGCCGAACGATATTTGCTAGTTTAGCTGAATTTATTGAGGAGACAGTTACTAGACTTTGTATCATCTGTAGGTTCGCGCAATCAGGGAGATAGTAGTACAGATCTGGAAAACAAAAAGACTTTTAAAAGATGTGAGCGAAAAATTTCACAAAGCCTCTCCTTCGAACACAAAAAATATTGACTAGCTAGCGAAAAAGAAAAGTTTAATCTTATACTTCATCTGAGAAGGACTTACATATAAAGCTACCTGCTCTAGTGACAGAGATGAAATTAATATTTCTAAGTTGAAGATCAAGACATTTTATATGGGATTATAATAATATTCTATTGACGTCATTGGTGTCAACGATTCCCACGAGATCTTTTGTTTTGTTAATTCCCTCGACTGTCGAGAGGTTCATATGAAATAAAATGAGTTTGTTTGTGTCTTTGTGTCAAGGCGAAGGGTCAAAAAAACATGATCATATATGAATATACCTGAATTGTCAGCGAATTGTATTTTTCATATCAGGACTTACGCAGTCAAGTTTTTTCATCCTAAGATTTCAGTCAATCACAGGTTTTTTTTGTTGGACTCTCAAGCGGTCAGATTTTTGCAGGTTGGAGGTAACAGTAGACGAAAGTAAATCAGAGTTGGGAAATCCGAATCGGAAAGCAACTTCTTAAAATTTTGAGTTGAATTTTCAGGGCCAAGGAAACAGTTTTTTTTAGAAAGTAATGATATTCCCTTGGCTATTGGAAGGATTATACAAAATAAAACAAGTAACGCTCGTCGCTTCGACTCGCTTAGCCCTCGACTGAACAAGATATCATATTCAATTTTTCACAGAAGATATAGCAATAGAAGTTCACAAAAATTATACTTAGTAATTATAGCATATGACAAATTAATGCCAGGTCTCAATGTTAGACCCACGCCTGTCCATGTATATATTTCCGCAGATGATAGATTTAAAAACACGAAAGAACCTTTCTTATAAGTATCAAACACGACCAAATTCAATAGCTTATTCACTCTTATCGCGTACATTTAACTAATAAATAGTCAAAAACCATTCCATAGTAACTACAAATGACTCTCTTAATTGATAAATATTTTCATAAGACGAAAACAAACATACAATTTTCAATTATTCTCTTCTTTTTCATACATTTATGCCAAACCGAAAAAGACATACTGTTTTAGCTGATCATCTACTTCAGCAAATGCACATTCTAAATCCACAAATAAATATACGAACCGAAAAACTAATTCTTTTCCTTTCAAGTTCGTTTCCGATGGAGTGAATTTAACTGTTTTAATGATGTTTTCCATCCATACATTGTCACTATATTCTATTCTTCGAGAAAAACTGGTCTTAGGATGCATACAAAAATATTTCTCCTTTTTTATCACTTTGAGTCCCTTTTGAAACTCATCAGATCTAACCCCTTCACATTCTCTTGTTTAATCTTTTTAATTTAACGCCCTTCAAAATGCAACTGTCGAGTGCACCAGCTAGTCGCTTGTCGGCGCCCCTCTGGGGCGCCACTCGCGACTAGCTGCTGCGACCTCTGATCTTCTTCTCGCATAAGATAGTTCTTTTCACTTAAACCCTGTTAAATGACAGATTGCTCTTACTTAGAATATTAGATTTATAACACAATCGCTCCACATGAGCAGCTCCGGACCAACAGTTTCCTGTTATTTATTCCTAATTTCTTTAACCCAATGGTTTAGCCAATACGATAAAATTTTATTAGGGCTTCTGGTTTGGAGAATCTTAGTTGATTATTCTTGATAAATGCAGGTTTCATGTAGATCTTTTGCTAAACAACATTAGAATACGTTCGCAATTTTAGCGACCACTAGTTCGGCAACACTTCTCTCAGGCCTTGCTCATAGTCCCTTGTTGCATTCTTGGAATACATTAAAACAATCATTGGTTATTCAGCATTTATCCTACAGGCCATAACTTCATTTACAGGATTCTTTTAAAGCTACTTCTCTCAACTTAAGCAGAGTGCACTCAAAAAAGGCCACTTAACTCACAAACCACTATGAATAATCATGAATCCCACAATGGTGCACACATTAGACTTAGTGCCAATGGTTTGTAAACACTGTTTCATCACACTACGACTTACTGAAACACTCAACCCATTAGATCACACTCTGATTCATGTCTACAACGATACTATGAAGAGGCTACCGAAACTAAACAGCAATTACAAACTCCAAATACGCAGAAGGATTGTCCATATTTCGGGTTTCCATTTTTTCAAATGCCTTTTGCTTTAAAAAAATTGACTTTTTCCTTAGACAATAATTCAGATAGAAAAGGATGATTTGTCTCATACAAAAACCTACTTGAGTTTTTGAACAGCTGACTTGAGATTCGGGTTCTCCGACCTGGATTTGCTTTCGTCAACCTTTATACAATATCGTTATTTTCTCAAAAAACCCTTTTCTTGACCCTAAAAACTCAATTCAAAATTTGAAGAAACTGACTTCAGATTCAGATTCCCCGATCCCGATTTCCTTTCGTCAACCTTTATAAAATATCGTTATTTTCTCAAAAAATCCTTTCCTTCACCCAAAAATTTGAATTCAAAATTTTGAAAAACTGACTTCAGATTCGGATTCTTCGACCCCGATTTACTTTTGTCAACGTTTACAAGGAAAGAACTTTCTCTGATTGATCGAAAGCCCGATATCGAAAATATCTCATTGGCTGAAACTATGGGCTGAATAACGTGATTGGTCGAAAGCCTCAAAGCGCAAACTTCTTTAAGCGTATGTTTTTTGACCCCGAGGTTCTTTTACCCTGATGTTCTTTTGGCCTGACGGCAAGCAAGCAAGCAAACTCTTTTTTTTCATATGACCCTTCCTTCAGTCGAGGGAATAGCAAAGTTTCATCAAAATGGCCAAAAGTCTTAAAATAAAAAAGCTCATTTCTGATTGGCCGGTTCCTGACTAATGAAATCTCGGCCAAAAAAATGGGCTTCGGGTTCGGATTCAGGGCCTTCGATAACCTATAGCAAAGTTTGATCAAAATAGCCAAAAGTCTTAAAATAAGCTGACGCCACTTGTATGTTTTTTTGACCCCAATCAAGCAAACAAGCAAACAAACGGACAACCTATTATTTTTTCATATGACCCTTCCTTCAGTCGAGGGAAAAAGCTCATTTCTGATTGATCGGCTTGTTAGCCAATAGAATGGCCAGATGTAAAACCTTGCCTAAGGTTCGGATTTCCCGACTTGGAGTACCTTTGGTGGAACTTTACAAGTTACGCCTAAATGAACTTCATCTCTGATGTTTTTTTGACCTGCGACAAGCAAACAAACAAACAATCAAGCAAACTATTTTATTTCATATGACCCTCCTTTCAGTCGAGGGAATAAGTTTTGGTATCTGTCTGTGTGATAATAAGAGGTGGAACAGGTATTTAGCAGTTAAAATGCATTTTGACAAAAAATTGCTAGGTTTACAATCTCTTATTGAAAAGTAATGCTTATCTTAAATTATTTTTCGAAAAGGAGTTTCTGGGGCTTTTTCCGATATAAGAAATTGAAATTTGCGTCAGTTGTTGTGGTAAAGCTGCTAGATTAGTTCTTTCGATACCGACACATGTCAAATGTACTTCTGCCTTAAACAGTCGAGAGCCAAGTGAGTCGAACCGATGAATGCTACTGTTTTTTTTACCATAGAAAAATTAACGCCTTTCAAGTGTTGGAAAAAATATACCGAGCTATATTATTGAAGCACAGTAGTCTAAGAAAGTATTAAAAAGATTTTATATATGGAAAACTATCGTTCTGCTAAAGCTTTTCTTGTGAGGATATTATGTACAGCTGAAAAACGAAACGATGAAAATTTAATATTAATTTTTGCAGCAATATGCATAGATATTTCTCTGAAAAATAGGACTTCTTAAGAAACTGCTTGTAATTGGTATGAAGTAAGTAAGAGTTCATCAGACTTAAAAACTATTACCAGTGTGGGATGCTACAATTTTAACTATTATAACATTCAGGAGTCTGAACGATCTATTTTTCTAAAAAGGGTAACTCTAACTGTAAAGTCAACGAATCATTGCATGTTTTTGTCTCAATAGGTAAGATATGTCTCTTTCTTGGTGTCGGAACTGTATATAGGATGCTTTGTTGAAGTCGTTCGATAGAACTATCTCGGCAAAGGTCTAATAGAAACTGCTTTTTGCTCCATTTATTTCGAATGTTTCTGCACAAATACATTGTTTTTAGCTGTCGTTTTCTGTATTTATCGCTAGATTCCTCGAATATTCAGGGTAGATGAATAGCTGAATGGAAAATGCAGTGTACAGAACGCATTAGATTGCCGATGCAATAGTATGCGGTTCGAAACGAACTAGTCGCCACCTATTGGTTTCTACGAAACCGTCATAACTAATTAGTTGACATTTCATAAAGAAATGAGTGAGAATCAGTTAACCCATTCGCGGCGATATGAATATTGCTTGCTCATAATTCGTGAAAGGTTTCATTTCTTTATTTGTAGCAAATATTGTACTTCAAAACAACTTTTATCGATGTTTCTCTTATCAATATGAGCTATGAACATTCCTCTATCAAGGGTAAAAAAATCAGCTCCTTTGGTCAAAGGATAGCACAGATATTCAATTTTTTCTACAATAAACGAGTTTTTGGACCACCCTATAGTGGGGCCCACCGGTGGGTCCCATCGACGCGAAAGGGTTAAAATACTTAGCACATTATCTTGAGCCATACATTTTGACCTTTCGATAAACTTGATCTATGCTCGTTTCATATTGTCAATTTGAATATGTGAGCATGGATTTGAGTACTTCGAGAGAAAATGCATGAGAATATGTATAATTAACATATTTTTATACCTTACTATAATGGTAGCACACATGGTTGGATAGAACAATATTTACTTTATTGAGTGATCTATTTTTCTTTTACTGGAAAAAGCATCCTGGTTTTAAAAATGAGTTGAATATTAGAAAACATGAAATCTGACAATGTTTTAATATTTTGCCCTTCCGATTAGAAGACGAAAGCGAAAGTTGACGCCGTATCCGTGATCAGCGTGAAAAACTAAAGTCAAATATGTGTATTGAATAGTTTTGATAACCCTTATTTGATATCGTCACGATCCTGGAGCTATTTGATCTTCAATGAAGTACCTCCCGTTCCGACTTCTGAGTCACTTTTTTTAAATATCCGAGTAATATGTGCATTTCATCTCGTTTGAGAAACAAAGTATATTATTTGAATCTCAGAGTAGAGGCAGTTCACTCCCTATATGCTCTTATGTCGAGATACTCGTTGATCCTTGAAATCAATACAGGCAGTTTTCTTCATATGGTGCTAAAGAAAATATATCATAACACCAATATTTCAAATTAGTTTTTTCTAAAGGAAAAATACTTCGCGCGTTCATCCACTGATTTTATGTATACGACATGTGATGAAACTCATCTAATGAAGTTTTGAATGTGTATCCTTGAAAAAGTATTAGTTGAGGCATATGTGATCGAGATACGAAGTACCTCCGAATCCGTGCGGTTTCCATCGGCATTCTAGTTGGTATTGATCGCGATTTCGTAGCACTCTATTTTTATTCAGATAGAAAACATGGGTTTTTGCATCAGGTTAAGCGAACTTGAAGAGATCTTTGGATGTCACAATCGTATCTTCTGCCTCTCCACTCCAAACTTTTCTCATTATTCGATACATAAGAGCTGCTCAAATACTATCGATGAAAACTTTACCATGAGCGGCTGCACTGAATATTCGGGAGGCGCGAATTCCGAAATCTTTCTAATGATAGATGAGATTCTGTATGATTTTATTATTTTTGAGGTGTCTAGCGGTCTCATCACTGAGATAGTTTAACCATTTAAAAGAAGGATGCACACTATGAACATAATCAACGATTATACTTTGAGCAGCATGAACGAAATCAGCGTTGTGTCCAAGATAGTCACTGATGATAGTCACACGATCTGATTTCGATTGAGTAATGTATGGTTTTCGACGAAATCTATTTGCATGACAACTATATTCTCTTCAAAGGCCTTCTTCTTGATTTTTTTAATGTATTCATACTGTTGACCAGCAACAGAGTGCTTTTTGAGAAATATGGACCATTGCACATCGAACTCTTCAAGAAGACTACCAATAGATTTGTCAGTCCTTTGCAATAAAATTTTTGTGTATGTAGGCTTTGCCTGATCGTTTTGTATCGTTGTCTTCGTGCGGCAGAACTGGCTTTTGCTACGTCATTCAGGAGGTGTTGTTGAATCGAATAACTTTATCATTAAGGAAACCTTTGAGGAGCTTACTCGACCGTATAATTTTGCCTATAACAATCAACAAGACATTGAAGAACTTTTAAGCTATGCTTCGCTTAAGTAGATTCTTCTCTTTTTTTTCATTGACGTTTGTTTGTCAATCGAGTACAGTTGAACAAACAATCGCTTCAGCAAATGAAGAGATCTCATCCTAACGTCTGCAACTTTCTCAAGAATCTCAACAAAGAAGAAATCCTTTTCGAACGATAGATGATCAAGCTCCTTCATCTGTGTCTACATGCTTCTTTATTTTGCTTAAAATACAATATCTATATGGTTTATTTACCATATCAAAAGAAACATCAAACGGTGTTCACAATTTATTCTTTCCATATTCTGTATCAAGGAATTACCTAAAAATACCTAACAACTCTGAGAGATAGCCAACTCGGTGTCTCTTTCAATACACCTGATGTTGCTCTCTCGCCTGTGTGCACATATATCCCCTTCTCACTAACAAGCTTACACTTTGTGCATTCCTTAAAGTAACATTTTTTGATTCGAGATGAGCTAATAAGATGGACGATGAGTTCATTGCGCTCAATTACCGATGGAGCTAGCTTGTTCCACGCTTAATAAATAAAAACAGATGATATTGCTGCTGCTTCGATTAGAGTATTTATCAGAATTATAAAATCAAATTTTTCATGACAAATGAAGACACAAATGTCTTGAGGTGTCAAGATTTTAAACCACTTCGGTTTCATTAAACAGAAGGTAGATTTATCCGCAGAATTCGAAAAGTTCTTTTCCTTGAGCTGTTTCATAAAGATAGTGTATATTTGGTTGAAAGTCATCAGCATGTACCAAATATGCTCTGGTTGCATCGTCTTGAAAGAAAGCCATGATATCTTCAATAAGTTATGGA
This sequence comes from Rotaria sp. Silwood1, assembly GCA_905250075.1. Lineage (NCBI taxonomy): Eukaryota > Metazoa > Rotifera > Eurotatoria > Philodinida > Philodinidae > Rotaria > Rotaria sp. Silwood1. Next base: position 240,550 of record CAJNOP010000196.1, read on the forward strand.
TCCATCGGATAATGCCCATCTAGAATCACAGTTTAGTCAGGATATCGAGCGCGTTCCGTAATTCGGTTCCTTGTCGTACTTATTACTGATTCCAATAAAAAAATCTTTCAATTTGTACTTTTCTCAGTTCCATGGCGCGAGTGAGAAGACGAACTGGCTCGTCAGAATCACTTGACTCAAAACGAAGCTTCAAACCATTAAGCAGAACTTCATTGTCATTGATAGTGAACAGTATTCTCTTTGATCTCGAGACTGTACTTTCTGACACTCTGAAAATATCATCCGCCGTCCATCGAATCACCTCGGCGGTTCTTGACACCTTCTGTTGCAAGATGTCAGCGCTGTATCTATGAAGGAACTATTTCGAAAAATTACTTGCAAAGCGTAACTTACAAATCTGAAACTCGAGATTTATCGAGCATGTAAAAAACCTTATTCGAAAGATATTTTGCCGTCTCTTGGTTTTATTTCTGTTCAACGTGAATAATTCTACTTCCTGACGATAACTGCGAGGATGACTACTCCGTAGTCTCTGCGTATGCAAAGCAGAAGTGTAGTCGGTACTCCATACTCTACAGCAATTGGTGTTGTCGCCTCGGTGCCTGATCGTTAATATCCATACTCTCATTTCCCTCGTCGATACTTCTTTGCAAAACCATGTGAAAATCAAACTTTGAACAATTTTTATCGTGGTGTGTTCTGCAGGACAAGTCTCCTGCTTGCATCGATATTCCTTCACCACCTATTGAAATTCAGTAAGACTCTGCAATACAGGTCGTCAGCTTATCATCGACTTTTCGATCGTTTCGTGAATGCGTCGACTACGGAACAATTTTAACGCAGGATGTGGGTGTGGATCTTCTCTGAAAGATTCGTACATACTCACACCCAACACCCACACCCTCTAATCGAAGGAGTAAATGTTTAAACATTGTCAGAATTTATTTTTTCTAATATTCAACTTATTTTAAAGACCAGGATGCTTTTCGCAGAGAAAGAAAAGTATGCCATTCAATAGAGCAAAGATGCCATCATGCCAAGTAATTCTATTTTGTATGCAAAACTTTTCAAAATTTTTTTCAACTAAAAATTGTTTGTCACGTGAGATGCCTTATAGCGATGTAAAAAAAATGTTAACTATACATATTCTAATAAATTTTCTCTTAATTTTATGGGTGAAAATTATGTGCTGAATATGTTGAGTCGTTGTCACGCATATCGTTCTGAAAGGTTAACTATTTTGTTATTAAAATGATCAACTTTCAAAACTCTACAAACTCTGAAACTTGAAAGAATTCGGAGATACATTTGTTAAGAGTTCATGGGGAATTTAAATTTGCGGCAAATTCAAAATTCTTATACCGCTTATATCGCTTATACCGCTATAGCGGTATATATCCTTATACCGCTGTATCTCCCTCACCCTCACTTTGTTGTTCCCCAAGGGTACCTTCCTCATCCTCAAGATGCTTCTCTACCTCTATATAATGAATTTGCCGCAAATTCAAATTCCCCATCATATGTTTGTTAATCGTGATAGAGTAATTATGCAGTTACTCAAGCATATATAATTTTGATCTTCATATTTATTTGTTGTCATTTCCCCTTGAATTTGCAAGACATTTTTTTCTGGTATCCAATGTTTCATTCAGTCATCAATGGAAAAGATAGTACCTCTAATCAATAAAACTTGATGCCACTTTTCGGACAGCAGTGAGAAATATAGTAAATCGTACGACTTCTTTTTTGAAAATGCTTAGTCAACATACCAGGTTCTGGTTCAAAGTAACATAACGATGTGGTATAAACTGAACATTTCCTTGTGTACTAGTTGGCATTGTTTAGCGACAGGTTTGTCGATGAAAATAATTCTGAAATGTTTGAAATTCGTTTGCTTCAAATGATAGCAACAGGAATATAATCAAAATTGTACTTTTAGTCGCTGATCATTACATACTCCACTTAATGGAAAATATGACTGATTGCTTTTTGTTCTTCATTTGTTTGCTTTCCATTAGTTTACATAAGCAACGTGTAAAAAACATGTTCACAAAGATGTACAAAGCATCAATTCATGCTATGTTTACTTTATTACAAGCTTCATGAGTGTCCAAAAGAAATGGTATATTAAATTGTAATTTTAGCAGCAGCGAAATATGAATGTATTTACACAATATAAAGAGAGAATACAAGATGACAGAATTTACTTTTGCAGAAAAACTGCAAAAGTAAATTCTGCATAGACTAACTTTATTTTGAATAATCTTCAAATTGTGTAATTACATTCTTAGGGTGGGTGTGGGTGTTGGGTGTGGGTGGGTGTGGGTTTGGGTGTGGGTGGGTGTGGGTGTGGGTATGGGTGGGTGTCGGTGTGGGTGGGATGTGAATGTGGGTGTGGGTGTGGGTGTTAGTATACAACAAAAATCAAAGCCCACCCACACCCACACCCCATACCCCACACCCACACCGTCACGCTCACCCCACCCACCCACATCCACACCCACACCCACACCTACACCCACACTCACACCTACACCCACGCCCACGCCCACGCCCACACCCACCCACACGCACACCCACACCTCATCGTCGATCTTATGGATGGGTATAGGTGTAGAATAGTGATCTGCAGTTATCTTTGAAGGTTATCAAAGAATTCGATCATATTTAAAGGATGCCAAGAATTTATTTTCGAACAAAGAGAGAAGTATCAGTACAAGGAATTCGAATTATAAAATATAACGCCAAGCAGCATGTTTATCACCTAAATCACGAATTTCTTGTTCGGACATGTTCTCATAGCCCCATCGTCGTCTATCTTCTGCACTACCCAATCCGAACATGTCTACGGTAGTATTTGTATGTGTTGTTACAATATTCGTACTAGGACCATACAAGCGATCACGTCGACGATTCTCTAGTCCAAGACCAATCATAAGAATACTAGTGCAAATAATAGCTAGTATACAAAAGCCAAGGTTGATAGCATGGCCTAAAATAAAACGAGGTGCATCTTGAGATAGATAAATTTGACCACTTATAATTCCTCCACAGTTACCCACGGATATCATGAATGCCAATGACGTAGCACGTTTCGTTTGAGGACTAGTATTACCTGAAATAAAGGCAATACATGTAGCTACACACGGTGGAATGCCACCAGCTGCTAGAAAGACGGCAAAATATTTTGCAGCCAAATTGTCTACGACAATAAGAATTAGATAACCAATCATAGTTATTAGTAACCAGAATAGAATAAAGATACCACGTCGAGCATATTTATCAGAAAAATAAGCTGTTGTCACCGTTGTAATAAAAGCAAAAGCATATGGGGGAGCAGTAAGAAGTTGAGCTTTGTAGCTAACAAAGCCTAGATGTTGAACAATGGTTGGCAAGAAGAGAGAAAGAGAAAGTAGTGGTACAAGAATACCGAGATAATTCAATGACCAAATATACAATTTCCAACCTAAGAATGCCGACACAACTTGTTTCCAACTGAAATGTTCAGCGCCACCAGGTCCAGCATCTGTTCGCAGACGAACAAGTACACGATTACACTCGGATTCCGTGAGAAATTTAGGCCGATCCGATGGAAAGTCATTAATAAAAAAAAAGGCAAGTACTCCAACGATGACTGTGACTATGCCTTCTATATAAAATATCCAACGCCAACCTTCTTGACCACCCAAACCATTCATATGATTGATTCCATAGGCGAGTATACCACCAAAGGTGCCAGCTAGTGTAGCCGCAGAGAAAAGAATACTGACACGCCATGAAAGTTCACGCCTTTTATACCAGCTCGATAGATAATAGGTAGCACCTAAATAAAGCACGTTTTCTTTTGATCACTATTCAGTTATGAATGTGTCATTTTCGTGTTCACTGAAGCACTGACACACTCATACAGTCTGTATATGTCAGGTAAATCAGTGAATACTGATTCAGTGTATAGCGGTATATAGTTCACTGAAACTGCACATTCATATATTTAGTTGATATTTACCTGGAAATAGTCCCGCTTCGGGAGCACCCAATAGAAGTCGACAAGCGAGAAGACTACCATAGGAATTAACAAGACCTGTAAGAGTTGTCACAATTCCCCATGTAACCATAATAAGTGGTATCCATCGACTGGGTCGAAGTTTTTTAAGAATCAAATTTGAAGGAACTTCAAAGGCAACATATGTAACATAGACTACACTTAAACAAGCATTATATTGAGCACTTGAAAGATTCAATGAAGTTGTAATGCCATTTAATTTGGCTTGACCAATATTGACTCGATCGAGATAATTGAGCAAGTAGAGTAATGTCATACCAGGAATGACATGAAGATCAAGTTTACGTAGAAGTTTTTTATCATCAGGATCATCAACTGTTTTCTTGCTCGATATACCATCAACAGTAATAGCTACATTTTCAATTATCTTTGATTTTGTTTCATCGAACTTGTCATTATTATTATTGGCAGTTGCGTTGGCTAATAAGTCATTACTAAATTTGCTTTCAATATTCTCCGATTTTAGTTCATCAAGTTTGATATTCTTGTCGACGCTGTCAAAAACAGTCATGATCAATAAACGATCTTTTCTTCTTCGTGTTTTTTATATCAATTCTGTACATACACATATATACATATGAAGAGATATTTTCTTAGGAAAAAAAATTTTTACTGTCACGCTCACACATTGACATAATTATGTGGGTTGTGTATATGGTTCATTTTTTGTATGTTCTCCCGTATGTCGACTCAGTTTGTTTTTTTTTCGAAATTGCCTATATTGACTTCTAATATACCATATCGATCGTTATTAGATAGAGCAATTTTCAAACACCTATATTCTTTCTAATGTAAAAGTAACGCCTAAAAGCATTCGTCACCTTACTTGTGATTGAATATGAATGCAATTTACTTTGAAGATAATTCATAACAGGAAAGAAATAAACTGCTTCAATTTTATTGATCCTCTCGAAACGATGTTTTTTTTTATTTTACTTGTATCTGATGGCCAAGAAAAATTATTCATTTCTTCTTTACATAAAAATCTTATGGTTCATCTATTGATAAAGAACCAATTTGCAGAAAAAGAGCAGTTCACATAATGAAAATAATATAGTGATTAATAATGTACAAAGAGAGATTTTTCAGTCCAAAAATTATTAATGCACAACATTCACCACCAAGATTATATGTAAGGGTGTAGGTGTGGGTGTGGGTGTCGTTGTGGGTGGGGTGTGTGGGTGTCGTTGTGGGTGTGAGTGTGGGTGTGGGCGTGGGTGTGTGGGTGTGGACGTGACTGTTCTACTCATCAACACCCACACTCACACACTCACACACCCACACCCACACCCTTTATATTATTTAAAGATAAAGATTGATCTGTTTTCAATAGATCAAGTTACACTCCACACGCATACCCTCGTACCTCTACCCTTTCATACTCTTTAGTGGTATTTTTTCAAAAACACTACAATCTATCGATTGGAATGTAATCATAGGTAAAATTTACCGTTTACATCTATCTATCATTAACATTCACTCAATATTTTATTATGCAATATCGATTGAGAAAAGTTTCTTGCAACTTTGACTGAACCACTTAGTGATGTCTGTTGCGTGTTATTGCATTTGCATTATTTGCCAGACGAATGGCAGCATAAAGAGAAATGAAATTTTGTCGAATCGCTTAGGATATGGAATGCAGGTGCAGGTGTCGTGTGCGTGTTCTCTAGTTCATACACCAATACCCACCCTCTTACTTTTTTCTGATGTTTTTCACCTCTAGGTAATAATATATTCGATAAGAAAACAATCATTTTTCCGGAACCTTTCCGATAGTGGGAAAAACCTAGTCGACCAAACAAACAGCTTCATTTTTCATGATAAATTTAAGCGATGTTTACTTTTGAATGAAGGGATCGATGATGTTTTTCCATCTTGTGCTTTCGCTCCAGTTGACATTGGAAAAAAGCTTTGCTGTTATAATTCACCTATTTGCGCTTTAGTGAGTGACTCTAAGAAAAAAAAAACTTGTTGTACATTCTGAAAGGAAAATATGCGACTGTACGTCTTTTTTGGTTGTCATTCTCTCCGAACAAAGACTGGTTCCATAGACTGTTTTTGATGAATAGTGCGTTTCTATCAACATAATAGCTTAAACGGAGTTATTTCAGAAGAAAGAAAATGGTGTTTTCAAACAACCATTGTGATATATTTGTGAAATATCTCGTATGATTGGTGTTTTTTCTTGAGATTGTGATAAAAAGAAAACTTAAGAGCGCATTTCTGAGAAAATCAGTCATTATAAGACATCGACAGTAGAATGACATTTCAGAACTGGCTGATTTTTTTATATATAGTATACAGAATAGTGAGTTTAGTATTCCCTATAATTTTCACGTCGATCTAATTACCTTTTCCTATACAAATGATCCAAATGCTGTTAGACTTTTGTTTTGGTGTGGGTATGAGCGTGAATATTGATTGTAACTTCAAGGACATTCACACGCTAATTCTATCCATTACTGTGAATTAGTTTTCATTCTTTTACTTTGTTTTAGATATTATGGGAATCTCGACGCCTTCACACTTTGTTGCGGAAACTCGAGATCGAAGTGTCGTTCTAAAGTGGAATGCTGTTGCAGGCGCGACTATATACGAGATTCACATTAGTTGCTCGGATAACGACGAAACAAGTATCGGTCAAACAACATCAACCAGTTTTACAAAAAATGGTTTGAAAAATGGTTTATGTTACTTAGTTTACATAGTTGCAGTGTGCCATGATTTAAAGAGTTTGCAATCTGAAATTCTGACAATAGTACCGAAAGAACAACAATGTTCTTTCAATTTCTTGGTATTCTCTGGAAAAAAAACCAGGTCGAATTAGCTTAGCATGGACAGCTGTATCAGGCAGCTCTTGTTTTCAAATTGAACAATGTGATATCGGAAGTAACAATAAGTTTATCTGTATAAAAACTATTAATGACAACAAAGTATTGACATTTGAAGATCAAACTAACTGTGATTCATTTCAATGTTCTTGCAAAGGTCATTATAATAAAATTTTAGTATTTGGTGCACCAGTGTTATCCAATGCATTTAATATAAGCCACAGAGTATATTGCATGATGAAATCAGACCTAGAACATTCATTTGACGCATTAAGAAATGCAATATCCAGTTATGAACGTACTGCAAAATCAGCAGCAGCTTTATCTTACTTAGTTTCTCGTCTTCAAGAGCAAATAAAAATACTCGCATATACTTTAGGCACAGATTATATAGAACAAAATACAACAAGACAAGGTTCCACTCTTCATAATACTACATCATTAAATCAAATAGTTGTAAATCTAAGAAAATAAATCATAATTTTCATGAAACTTCTCTATGTATTAATACGTGACTGCGCTTAGCAGATAAATAATTTAGAAAGAAGAGATTTTATTTACATAAAAGATATAAAACACTGCATTTCTACAGCATATATACACATGTGTCAGGCAAAATTAAACTTAGATTTTCAAAAATTAAAACTCGTCAAGTAAGTTGCAATTCATGCTATTCGTGAATGACTCAAACTGGTGATATTTCAAATTTTATCAATTTAATTTAAAAGTACACAATAAACTTAAAACATGAATCCGTTAATTTTTTTTACAATTAAAATTATAATTACGTTCAGAAAGCTATAGAGTTCGTTGCTATCTTCTATGACAAAAAGCATAAGCTTTTGTAAGATGTAGAATTCGCTAGCTTTTTCTATAGAAAATAGTATAGAGCTCTGGAAAGTGTAGAGTTCGCTAGCTTTTTTCTTTTGAAATGGGCATTAGATTGAGAAAGATATGGAGTTTGGTGTTTGGTGTTTGTTATTGACATCTAATGATCTCATACTAAAATGTGTGTAGTATAGAGCAGTGTTTTAACACCATAAGTGACAGTCTTCTTTTATTGCACTTTGGTAAATTCATGAGCTGCTAATTCTGTTCTAGTCGGTGGCTTAGCTGTTTTTCTTCGTTTATTTTCATCATTAAGAAAATTTGTTGAAATGATCCCCTGTAAATTAATTGTAGTATGTCTAGGTATGTCTTTAAAACGTGAAGATGTAGTATGGATTCGGTGAGAGACGGAGCAGGGGGCAAAAGGGTAAGAGATTAATAAATAAATACTATAAATAGTTGTCCGCTTTGACAATAAACTATAGTCTTTAATAAAGATAATAATAACGATATAATAACAATAGTTTTGTTTTTTTAGTAACTTTATAGATGATCGTCAAACAAACGATTCTATATGATATTAAGTGGAGTAACTATAGAGTATTAAGTTGTAAGTTTCTATACCAGGAAAATTATTTTCTAACTATTGTTCGACCAAAAAAAGGGAAATGAAAGAAAGAAAAGAAGAAAAGAGGAAAATGATAATAAAATATGAAAATGTATTCAGTGATCGTATCGTTCGAGAATGGTTTGTTGTGTTTTGAAGATAACAGTAATCAAATTTAAGTATCAATTTGTATGCTGCCACTATCTTTATAGATGATCGTTTACACTTCACTGTTAGTTTACAAAAACAGATAATTATCAAAACAGTGCTGTCATTTAATATTAACAAAACGAAATGAATATAGAATATCTGATTTCAACTTTCTTTACCACCAGAATATATTTTTAGTTGCTTACAGGACAAAAATAAAAAGAAAGGGGGAGAAAGGAGGAGAAAAGGAAAAGCGAGAAAATATAAAACTGTAAGTAGTAATTATATGGTTTCAGGATATTTTATTTTTCTATTATTAAAATTAATAATAATAAAAGTAAAATATCGTTGTTTTTTCTTATCAATTACCTAATAAATTATCAGTTATTTTTTATTTTTAGTTTAATAGGAAAAGAGGAGATCATCAAAAAAGTAACGTTGTACAATGTGAAGTAAATCAAACTCTTACAAAACACTGACTTTCTCATTTCTATTGGTCATCAAGTCATTTTACGGTTTCTGATCGACTGAAAAAAAGAAGAAGAAAACAGGGAAGGAAAGAAACATTATAAAACAAAATCTGACTTGTGAATATTTTTTTCGAGAATAGTTTTTTCTGGTTTTCGAGAAAGTCGATAACAATAATAGTAAAAATCACTTGTTGTTCTTTATCGGTACCTTCATACATGACCTGTTGCATTTCATAATTAATATAGAAAAAATAAGAGACAATCATCAGACAACTGATCCAAGTGATGTTAATTGGTAGTCATCATATATTTACCATTGAATAGCAGATATTCTCTAACATGAAAAGAATTTTTTAACTGGTCAGGCGAAAAAATATCGTTGGAAAGAAAAGGAATAAGTAAATATTTTGTAAATTGACAATGATTTCTTTTATGCATTAGAGTTTTTGTTTGCTACTTTAACGTAGAAAATGTATCATATTTGTCATATCTGCCCAAAGATTATTGATATATTCAGTAATGAAATAGTTGACGAATCTGCTGAAGTTTCTGAATGCAAACAATAATTTCGAATTATTTCTAAATTAAAAAATGCGGCTAAAATTTTGCGTCTAATATAAACTCATTTTTGCCTAAGTTTAATTTTGCCTGTGACACATATATCTGTTATTGAGGCTGTCTTTTAGATTTATTAATCGAGCGCAATGATAACGTATGAACATTTCATTAGCTATTAATAACGCTCCAAAAACTTGATATCATTCATGTTGATTATTCATGCTTCAAATTTTGCCTGAAATGTATGTTTGAGTCGATCTAGAATATAAATGAAAAAAAAATATCATCAATCTTTGTAAAATAAAATAAAATTTACCTAAAAATAGATAGCCTACGTACTAAAACCATTTCACTAAAGATGAAAAAATCTTTCAAACGATGATTCATACAATTTATAAATAAGAAAGACTTCATTATAAACTAAGAAAAAAAAACATTTTTCCTTATCTCCTTTACTGCTTCTAGGTCTAGAATGCAGAAAACTATAGTAACATTTAAAAATTCTCTCTTTTATATCGCCTGTTATTTATAAATAATTTGAACAGACAAGGCTTTTCATTTAGATAAATGAATATAAAATATTTTCTCATATCATTTATCATTCATATATCATGGGAATAGAGAAAACTACGGTAACATTAGGAAAAACTAAATTTTCTCTTTTATCATTTTATATTTACAAGTCTTAAAAACAAAGAAGACTATACTACATCACGATAGATTTTCTGAAATATCGCCGCGATAATTTATTGTTTTTAGCCGTCAAATTTTGGTAAGTCATCAACAAAATTGTTAAAAGTCTTCTTTTACTATTCTTAAAATCTCTCTAGACCTTGAGATTGTAACAACATTCCAGCGTATGCTACTCATAGTTTTTCTTTCTTAGTCTTAAAAGTCTTCAATCTTCTACAAAAATAACTTGTTGAGTGAAACTCTATAACAACTGTTGATCGGCTTTCATCTATAAATGCAGAATTCTTGTATACGATTACGTTCGTTGCAAAATACTTTGTTTAATGACAGAAGAGTTCCAATTGATTTTGAACAGATTCGTATGTAGCATGAATAAATACGAAATAAATTCTTATTTTAACAACTACATATGTAGAAGATGTTCTCCCTAAAAACGAATGATTAACTATTGTTCTAGTTACTCGCAAAGAATCTATTGTTCTTAAATAGTAGGCATGTACTGAATCTGGATACAGACCTAGAATCCCGGGTTCGGTGTTCCGGAATTGGGTCATCTCATATGATGTCTTCTGAGAATATCCCCAGAAACTCAATTATGTTCTAGGGTCAGAAGTATATAGATATATAGGTATAGGAGGTATAAGAGGTCTACTATCAACGACAATTTGACTGACATCGTAATTTTGACGTAACTTTTGAAAGGAACAAGATAGAGAGGTGCAGTTTTCACCATTGGGAAGAGAAAATTACGACGCACCGAATCCTATGCTATAGGCTTTTCGACTTGATTTTTCTCATGTTTTCAACTAGAGGTTTGCTGGAACAACGTTTTTGATAGGTGAATACAAGGAGTTCTCAACTATTTGATATTTATTCAAAACAACAGTTGAAGATCCGTAAGACTATGCGACACTATGATTCTTGGCATCAATTCTTTGGAAGCTATGGATATTGTACGCGAAACTAGGATCCGCTGTATTTCTAACAGTTCTTCTGAAAAATACAGTTTTTTTCTCCTGAGGGTTCGCATGAAGGTGTTAGTATGAATGAATAACCCACATCTACACGCACACCATGAAATTTGAATTTTCGACTCTCAGCTTTTAAATCGAAAACAGTCTAAACATTCATGACAGTCTAAACCTTACGCACACATATCATTACAGCAGGCGCGAATACTGCAAAAAAGGAGTTCCATGGATAGCGACTAACACAAATGCACACCCACACACTATCATCGCCCGTTCGGAGGCGGCGAAAACAGTTTCACCAAATAGGACTTATATAAAAACATACACACCCACAAATACCGCAGTTGTGGGTGCGGCGAAAGAAGTTTCAGCAAATAGGACTTCCCTAAAGACACACACACAAATGCCGCAGGTGGGGTGCGGCGAAAGACATTTCATCGTGCATAACTAATAGCGAAATAGAGAGATAGAATTGCTGTGGATGTTGTTGAGTTTCACAGATGTGTGAGATTGATGGGTTAATTGAAGGTTGTAATTTAAAAGTTAAAACTTTGGTTGACATTTGAATGATTGATTTAATTTGAGTGTCTATAGTGATATCAATAATGGAATATGAACAAGAAATTGTTGCGTTTAATGTGGACTCATGATTTTTTAAGGGAAGTATATGATATTGGTAGAAAAAAGAAGGAATAGTTTTGGAATTTTTATTGCTATAGTGAAGTCCACCCGCTGTATGTTTCGAAAACGTATAGATATTAGTGTTTTTTTGGAGCGGCGTTCATATGATGTCTTTGAAGAGTATCCGGGGAAACTCAATTAGACATGGACGTAGGAAGCATCAGGTTTGTATAATATTGCAGATATTGTTTATACAGTAGTGTACTTTGAATAGTGATCTATTGGGGTAGATTTATCTAAACTTTTGATCCTTGCTAAAAAATGCAATGAGAAGAAATATGCGGGTGCTTCGTATGCCTTGTCATCTCTGTATGTTTATCTCTATGCCTCCTATGTACCAAGGACAAAGTGACTATGAATTGCATTTGTGGTGTAACTTTCGATAGAGAGAAGATAGAGGGTTGTAGTCTCCGCCATTCGAAAGCGAAGATATAGATGCATCAAGCATGTTTTACAAGGTTTTATACATATGATTTTTGAGAGTTTTGAAGTCAATTTTCCAAAGAGGGTTAGGGAAAAAAACAGTTGTTATCGAACAGAAACAACAGAGAAATGTTCTATTCTTCAGAAGAACTCTAAGAAAAAACTGGCTTCTAGTTTCGCATAGAATACTTATAGCTTCTGAAGGATTAAAGCTAAGAATAGCAATGCTGCACAGTTTTATGGATGTTCAGCTGTTGCTTACAATAAATATCAGATAGTTGAGTACTCCTTGTGGTCACCTGTGAAAAACGTTTAATTGACAACTTGAGAAAAATTGAATCGAAAGTTTATAACATATGATTTAATGCATCTTAATTTCCTCTTTCCAATGATGAAAACCACACCTCCCTATCTGCTTCCTTAGAAAAGTTATATGAAAAATACGATGTGTCGTCATATTATCGTTGGTAGTATACATCCTTTACCTCCTATACCTCTTATACCTCCTATACCTATATATCTATCTTCCTCTTACCCTAGGACATAATCGAGTTTCCGAGGATATTCTCCGAAGACATGTAATCGTCATTCCTTGGTTCTGTCGTTCCCGGTACTGAAAATTCCGCGTTCAGTCATTCACATAGTTGCAGCAGCAGTAGTTAATAATGAAGGGTACATATACACAATTAATTCATGAAGAGTTTATATTAGGGAAACCTGATTCTACTACTTTCACCATAGATGACTTGCTTAGTGAAAATCAGGTGTGTGACAGCACCAGTTCCCACGAACTGAATCTGTTCACCAGCTCCTCTCACATCAGCTGAAGCTGGTCACCAGTCCTTTTCATATGAGTTATCTTATAACTTTTCAAGGTCTATTCAGGAATGGGCTGTATGACTTTTGTACGGTATCTAGGAGTGGTTTTTATAACTTTTCGAGGTTTATGCAGAGGTGGCTGGAGGAGCTTACCGCTGAGTTATCATCTACCTAGAAATTTCGCACCTCGTTCTTTTGCAAAGAAAATTCAATTTTACAGGAATTGCAGTTTGTAAAAACTTTGACGAAACCTTGCTCAGTCAAAGAAGCTGAGCTCCTACCTTGCTACTTCAAGCAACTGGATTTTTACAAATTTTTCTCTGGTGCATTTTGAATTCCACGTGGTATTGCCCGAGCTATTCAATAAAGAACCTCAGAAAACTCTGGGATCGACCAGAACAACACGAAGTTTTTGTCTATCTAGTGGAGATATAGATATAGATCCCTTTTTTAACTAAAGTAATAAAGAATATTCCTTTTACTAAGATATACGAGATGCTAATGGTCACCCGATGTTTCTAGCATTCTAATATATAAAATCTTTTTCCTTCCTAATCTTAAGTTAGAAATAGTATTTATTCTAATAGAAAACAATCACTTTTTTCCTATATAGTAGTCTTTCACTTTAAATTGATGACATTCCAAGACGTTTTCCCTCCATTGAATTACCATTAGTTTTCTTTCGCAGTTAGCATATATTAGTTTGAGAAATTCATCTATAAACGGTTTCGTCAATCCTTCCATACACTCGAATAGATTATATGAAATGTTCATATACCCATAAGAGGATTTAGGAAAAATTTTCTAAACTCTGCTAGGATATAAGATAGATTTCTTAAACCCTTTTAATAAACCATTTTGAAGAGTTTATGAAAGGTATTTAATTCTCATAAACCCTTTCAAATACTGTTCACAAGAGTATATGAAAGGGTTTAAGAGATTCGAATACCCTTTGATAAACCGACTTGTAAGGGTTTCTTATACGCTGCTCTTTTATAAACTCGTTAAGGATATATTATTCTACGCTTCTTTTTTACAGTGTGCTTCAAAGGA